>JAANYP010005675.1:0-39007 GCA_020465985.1 Centrapalus pauciflorus | reverse complement strand
CCCACTCCTTAAATTGAATATCTTGAATAATTTACATGAACAACACATAAAATAATTAGCTTAATGATTATATATATATATATATATATATATATATATATATATATATATATATATATATATATATATATATATATATATATATATATATATATATATATATATATATATATATATATATATATATATATATATATATATATATATATATATATGTATATACACTGATCTTTAGAGAATATTGATTAAAAAAGAATACGAATGAAAGAATTGATTATATTGAGACTTTGAGATTAAAGGACAACGAATGAATATTGAATATACCATTCAGATGATATAAAGTCTAATAAATATCAGAAATGATATGATTAACAGATTGAGCAACAAGCAAAATGGCAAGCATCTGAAAATCTGATATAAGTCAGATAGTGGTTCTAATCCACTACAGATTGTGAGCAACAGTGCTAGAGCCAGAAAGTGCAAAATAACTAGTAACTATGAGTTGTAGATTTTACTTTAACTGCAAATTATGTGAATTGAGACTTTTGTTGCATTATCCTGATTTTATTGGTATTCTGATCTTATTGAGCATATTGATAAACTGCCACGATTACTATGAATTGTTGAGCCGATTATTTATTCTTCTAGCTTCTATTTCATTGACGAGTCATTTGATTGTTAAGCTTAACACCATCACTATTGCTCAGTGTTGGGTTATTGTTAGGCTTATGATGTGCTGGTTTACGTGATGAAAGCACAGAGGGTAGCTAGAGCTGAGCATTCTGATGATACCCATATAGCAATTACTGGTAGCTAGCCCAGTACGTGGTTGATCCCCACTAATGATGCGTGTGTATGGAGTTATCATCATCCGAGCATTCCTTATGAAATTGTCTAAAAGTTTCAAGAGCAACAACAGTTTTATAACTGGGAGTTGAGCAAAGTCGCGCATCGAAAGAGCATTTAATCGGCCAATGTCCCTCGAGATTTGAGTTGTGCATGAGCCTAGTGCAGTGCATAAGCAATAGAGCTGAGCCGTGCATGAGCCGAGTGCAGTGCATGTGCTTTTCGCGTTCATAATTGCATGTTAAATGTGAAATTCTGCATTCTCACTAAGCAAATAAGCTTACCCTGTTGTTGCATTATTTTTCAGGTAAAGGCAAAGGATTGGCTGGACCTAGTTCATAGGTCGGGACTCTGAAAGAGCTTGAAGTGCTTTAGAACCTGTTTCAACACCTTGGTACTTGATTGATGATTAAGCCTTGGGGTTTGGGGCTAGTTTACATTTGTGCTTTGATGTAATAGTTTAGAAGTCGGTACCCTATTACTAAAATTGTCTCTGTTTGTAATTAACTTTAATTCTGCACTGTTAATATTATCTTAGTTTCATGATTGATATTGCGTTGCTACTGGGCCTAGACTTAAGACCTTTGAGAAATTTTGGGTCTTAGAGGATGGTATCAGAGCAATTGTTTGAGTGAATCATTGTATTATGTGTAATACATGATCTCAAACTTGTGCAATGCTATAGTATCAATCATGACAGGATGGCTTGAACTAAGGTAGGTTCAGAGACTAGTATGACGGGGCATGAAAGGGTACAATATGCTAGGCTAATGATCTAAATACTTAGTGATTTGTATTTCAGAGCTATGTCAGGAGAAGGTGGACCATCAGGTGGCATGACCCCAGAGCAAGTCCTGGAAATGATGCAACAACTAATAACCCAGAATAATGAGCAACAAAACAAGTTTTGCTAGAGCAAATTGAATCATTAAAGAAAACTGAAAAGAGAAATAAACATAAAAAGAAGCAAAATGAATAGTCAAGCGAATCGGAATCTGATAATGCGCATGCCAAAACGAGTTGTCCAGCCAAAAGGTTGTAGATTCAAAGACTTCAAAGCGAATGGTGCCATAACGTTTGAAGGCACAGTAAACCCAATTCAAGTGTTAGATTGGGTAAGTCATACTGAAGAGATCTTTAGTATCTCAGAATGTCTGGATAGCAATAGAGTTAAGTTTGCTACAGCACTGTTCGTTGGAGCTGCTAGAGCCTGGTGGAAAACTCAAAGGAGCATCTATGGTGAGGAAGCAATTATGACATTGGACTGGGAGTAGTTCTTGGAGATGTTCAACGCTAAATATTGTCCAACAGACAAGCAAGACGAACTCGAGATGCAGTTGATGCAATTGAAACAAGGAACTAAAACCGTTGATGAATACGAGCATGAGTTCTCGAGACTTTGCGGCTACTCTTCATATCAAGTAGCAACATAAGAGCGTAAGATAAACCGATTCAGACTGGGTCTGAATCCAGCATATAGAAGACAAATGAGTAGCATAAAGTTCAAAACGTATTTCGGTATTGTGGAAGCAGCAAGAATGGTGGAGCGGGAATTCACAGATTCGAGTTGTGAACCCGTTATGATGGCTATAAGTCCTACTTGTCCATCTCCACCTAAGAAACAAAAATCTAGTAGATTCTTCAGTTCATCAAAGTCCAGCCAGCAGCAGTCACAAGCATCCTCTACACCTCAGAAGACTAGAGTCTATTCCATACAGTCAGGAGCACGACCGTGTAAACGTTGTAACAAATTTCATAGCGGACGCTGCAACCCTAGAGATGTGACGTGTTACACTTGTAAACAAATTGGACATGGAAGCGATGAATGCCCAGAAAGAAACGACGTATGTTACAACTATGGTGAGAGTGGACATTATGCCAAGCATTGCCCGAATGCACGCGTGCTTACTAATCAGGAACAACCAGTTGGCAGAGTAATCCAACAGAGCACTACAATGATACCTACAGCAAAGGTGCGAGCTTTCCATATAACTGCTGAGGATGCTGAGGAGACACCAGAAACGCCAAAAGACCCTAATGGTAACTAATAATAAGTTCCTTATATGCTAAAATGATTTAATTCTATTGCCAGCTGAAGTTCAATTCTAACATAAGTATTGAGTTAACTGTACAATCCTGTCATCGATAGTGAGTAATGCGGATGACATATGGATTGTATCAGTTGAAGTTACTATACAAATACTTTTTCAATCAGAAATTATACCTATAAACAACATATGTATTGTAATCTGAATCGTGTATGATTCAAAAACCCTAAGAAAATTGATAATTTAATCTTAAGCACAAGCTACTTCGTAAATCCTTGTAATCTGAATGATTACAGAGTGTCTTATAATGAGACAGAGGTAGAAGTTGCTGATTCAATAAATATTAATGAGAAGAGTATTTGAATAAAGTAATTAAGCACCTAATGACAACTTGAACGAGAATCAAAGAAGTCAGAGGCACAAAGCGAGGGTGACAAGAAAATAGACTTAAATTTTGTAAAGTCAAGCGATTGGTCATAAATGGCCAATGAAAAGCCTGTCAAATGCCAAAATAAACGTAAGTGACGGATCCTCATTATGTCGATGCGAGACTAGTGAGATGTCCAATATAGAATATTTATTTCACTTAACTGCATATAAAATGAAAAGCTTCCGCCAAAAGAGTAAAGTAATTTTAAATTCAGAAATTCACCAATGAAAAGTCAAACATAAGTCTATTCATATAATTAAACAGAACCAAAGGTTATTGCTTTGTCAAAGTCCTCTTGACCGAATTGCACAGTGAACTAATAAAGGAAGGTGATGACGATAAAGTAGAAGATGATGTAAATGGTCGTGGAGACGGTTTTGGAACCCTGGTAGCTCGAGACCTGACTTCAATAACAGAATCTGCCGTCATGTCTAATGAATCACACCGAGAAAGCCTAAGTAAATTGTCGATTTCTATCAAAATCGTTTCCTTGGAATTCGATTCTATATAGCATTTGTTTTCCATGTCGTTAATATTCTATTCACTGGAAGAATTGAAAGCGTATGATCTCTTCAAGTTTTTGATCATATTTGACTTTCCTGAAATATCCATCAACTGCTGAAACCGTTGCGAAGAAGATGTGGTCGACTGTAACTCCAAATATTGATTCTCTATTCGAACTCCTGTTTTGTTCGGCGAGCTTTAAATACAGCATTTCAACATTTTGCCTCAATCTCTCATTCTCGGTTTCTAAACACTCGATCATCTTGGAGGGTTTTGCTTCTCGAGAGGCTGCTTATGTAAAGGATTTGGCGGATATGGCAGCGCAATTGGAGACCAAGATAGGTGAGGTGGAGTAGTTACACGAAGAGTTGGCTCCGGTTGTTGCGCCGGAGGATTGATTCCATTTGTTTGTCGGAGTAAAGAACATTGTAAGTCTTCATAGCAAGTCAGCACAAATCAAAAATCGGCTAAGCGATTGATGATTGTAACATCATCAATAAAAGGAACATAAAGTACAGATATCAGACCCCCGAAAAGCTCTGTAACTATTTCAAGAGCAAATAAAAAGGGATATGAGCTAACTAATATATAGAGATGCTAGCCGAATTCAATGAGATATAAAATTAAATCTCAAAAGCCCACAAAGTGAATATATAACTAATAATCAGAATTCCTAAAATGATCAACGACCATTACATAACAGGGAAACATTGAATCAAATATAAACTCCAAGGAGAAGTTTGAGTTTCTTGTTCTTGTGAATCTCAAAGAAACATAAATCATGAAATACAGATGGTGCTCGTTTAGTGGAAACATCACAAAGGTTCGCATCAGTCTTGGGAATCAATAGATATCATAAAAGCTATCTACACACGTCTGTTCGAACAAAGCTAACTTCGAGGACGAAGTTTGTGCGTAGTGGAGCCTATTCTGTAACAACCTAACTTTTGACCCAACTTAATTATCTGATTATCGAACCAATAATGTAATTTTATTACATTATTTGAATTATAATTTAATTAAGTCTTGAAATATTTAATTAAATTATATATATATAAATATTTAAATTATGATTTAATAAATTATTAAGATAATTACATAAAAGAGATATCAGATACAAAAGTAATAGTAGGGTTAAGTAGCAAATATAACTAGATGAAGTATATAAACGTAATTTAAGATCATTAATCTCTAATCTAACTCTCTCTACTTTCTCTCTCTACTCTCTCTCTACTTCTCTCTAAGTTTTCTCCCAAACCGACCGGCCGATTATCGAGTTCTATACATCATCGGAAAGGTCTCGAAGAGTACTCCAACAATCTATCATTGCATGTATGATTACATACGAAATCTGAGGTAAGAATCGATTTCTTAAGTTTAATAATTTGAATTTATCATTTTCATGGGATATAAAGCTATTTAGCTTGAATATTTAACACGAATATGATAGATTATGTATAATATAAACTAAAACTAGGCTTAATACTTAGTATATTTATGATTTTTAACTTAGATATGTGTGTTTTAAAGCTGTAGATGATGAACAAATTCGAGATGCCAAGAACAAACTCGAAATGCATGAACAAACTCGATTTTTAAGCTAAATTCGAATATTGGTTCGAATTTGGTATTTAAATTCGAATATGGTAAATTTTTATCAACAAATTCGAATCGAGGTTCGAATTTATCTATGGTTTTCGAATTTAACTTGTATTCGAATTTGATGCTTTCAAATTTGTTAACATGATTCGAATTTAGCCTATGTTTGTGATGGAATTCGAATTTAACCTAAAGCATTCGAATTTAATCATCAAATTCGAATGATGATTCGAATTTAATACATAGATTTCGAATTTAATGCATCCTAATTGTCCACATGTTTGAATTTAGTAAGTAAAACTCGAACCCCATTCCCTAAAATTGAATATCTTGAATAAGACACATAAACAACACATAAAATAACAAAATAATTAGCTTAATGATTATATATATATATATATATATATATATATATATATATATATATATATATATATATATATATATATATATAGAGGGAGGTTCAATTGAGCACTTTTATGCGTCGAGGTACAAAAGTACCTATATCATCCATTAGATCAAAAAATTGTATGGATTAGATTAATGGCAAAAGGGTAAATAGTTGGACAATTTTATGCATCTTGTGCATTATAG
The DNA here is from genome assembly GCA_020465985.1 of Centrapalus pauciflorus. Classification (NCBI taxonomy): domain Eukaryota; kingdom Viridiplantae; phylum Streptophyta; class Magnoliopsida; order Asterales; family Asteraceae; genus Centrapalus; species Centrapalus pauciflorus. The sequence continues at coordinate 32,986 of JAANYP010005675.1, read as the reverse complement.
AAACAAAGAAAGAAGGACATTTTGGGGAATGTGCATACCTCATTAAATTTAATATTTCAACAAATAATCAAATAATAAATGCTAAATAAATTCAATTGATAAATTTCCAAATTTAAAAAAATTACACAAATTCAAAAAAGATGATGGAGATCGATGCATTTCATCGTTAATCGTGTTTATCTATGCATTGTGTTAAAAAAACGCATTTAACAAAAAAAATACACAAACTCATTTATGCATCGTGTTCAACTTGTTCATCATTCTTTTATGCATCGTGTTTGTCGTTCATATTCTTCATTCAGTTATGCATCATGTTCAACTTGTTCATCATTCATCTATGCATCGTCATTGTTCTTCATCCATTTATGCATCATCATTTTCCGTTGTTCATCGTTCATCATCCATCTATGCATTGTCATTGTTCATCATCCATCTATGCATTATCATTATTCATCGTTCATCATCCATCTATGCATCATGTTCTTCATAATTATCATCGGTTACCTCTCTTGTTCATGTTCATCATCATCGTTGTTCATCTTTAATCTTCGTCTTCAAATCATCATCATCTAAGAAAAATCATGAAGAACACGATTATAGAGAGAGAGAGAGAGAGAGAGAGAGAGAAATGAGGATGAAAATGAGGAATGTAGTTAATATGAGATTTTAATTCAAAATGTAACTCCTAATTATCATTTAATGATTTTTAGAAATAAATTAATTATCATGTCTTTAGTTTTCCCTAAATGCCCTTTGTGCACCCTTGGTGGATTATCCGATGCACAAAAGTGCCTCGAGGTGCCCCGATGCATAAAAGTTCTCAATTGAACCTCTATATATATATATATATATACACTGATCTTTAGAGAATATTGATTAAAAAAGAATACGAATGAAAGAATTGATTATATTGAGACTTTGAGATTAAAGGACAACGAATGAATATTGAATATACCATTCAGATGATATAAAGTCTAATAAATATCAGAAATGATATGATTAACAGATTGAGCAACAAGCAAAATGGCAAGCATCTGAAAATCTGATATAAGTCAGATAGTGGTTCTAATCCATTATAGATTGTGAGCAACAGAGCTAGAGCCAGAAAGTGCAAAATAACCAGTAACTGTGAGTTGTAGATTTTACTTTAACTGCAAATTTTGTGAATTGAGACTTTTGTTGCATTATCCTGATTTTATTGGTATTCTGATCTTATTGAGCATATTGATAAACTGCCACGATTACTATGAATTGTTGAGCCGATTATTTATTCTTCTAGCTTCTATTTCATTGACGAGTCATTTGATTGTTAAGCTTAACACCATCACTATTGCTCAGTGTTGGGTTAATGTTAGGCTTATGATGTGCTGGTTTACGTGATGAAAGCACAGAGGGTAGCTAGAGCTGAGCATTCTAATGATACCCATGTAGCAATTACTGGTAGCTAGCCCAGTACGTGGTTGATCCCCACTAATGATGCGTGTGTATGGAGTTATCATCATCCGAGCATTCCTTATGAAATTGTCTAAAATTCTCAAGAGCAACAACAGTTTTATAACTGGGAGCTGAGCAAAGTCGCGCATTGAAAGAGCATTTAATAGGCCAATGTCCCTCGAGATTTGAGTTGTGCATGAGGCTAGTGCAGTGCATAAGCAATAGAGCTGAGCCGTGCATGAGCCGAGTGCAGTGCATGTGCTTTCCGCGTTCATAATTGCATGTTAAATGTGAAATTCTGCATTCTCACTAAGCAAATAAGCTTACCCTGTTGTTGCATTATTTTTCAGGTAAAGGCAAAGGATTGGCTGGACCTAGTTCATAGGTCAGGACTCTGAAAGAGCTTGAAGTGCTTTAGAACCTGTTTCAACACATTGGTACTTGATTGATGATTAAGCCTTGGTGTTTGGGGCTAGTTTACATTTGTGCTTTAATGTAATAGTTTAGAAGTCGGTACCCTATTACTAAAATTGTCTCTGTTTGTAATTAACTTTAATTTCGCACTATTAATATTATCTTAGTTTCATGATTGATATTGCGTTGCTACTGGGCCTAGACTTAAGACCTTTGAGAAATCTTGGGTCTTAAAGTTGCAGTTGGGCTCTTCAGAGCAAGAAGCTGGGCCGATAGACTTTCCAATAGCAGTCAGGCAAGCTGCGTTCATAAGAATGGGTTATAGCCTGGATGTGGCTAAGTCATCATATATGAAGAGTGGTTTAATCGGGCAGTGGCGATATCTTGCACACGTCTTCATGGTGTGCTTTGCTCCGAAGAAAGCAGGATTTGATTATATTGTGTCGAAGATTCAGTCGGGAATGATGGCATTAGTCTACAATCAAAGGTTTAGCTATTCGGAAATGTTCTTTGCGGAGTTTGTTCATCAGATAACAGCTCCAGCAAGAGAAAGATTTTTGCTGCGGATTTTTGCTGATTGCCAAGCCTACAGGGGTGCTTTAACTAGACCAGTGGAGGCACCCCTTTTTGGTGCAGTGGTTAATCTGGATTTCAGGCCCCAGAAGGTGCCAACTGGGCCGGGGAAGTTCAAATTCCGCAGCAGCCGCAACAACAAGAGCAACAGCCCAGGCCTCAACAACAACAGCGAAGGAGGCAAAGACCTTCAGTTCGACAGACTAAGGCTTCTAGGCCTTCATCAAGCAGCGTGCAGGAGCAAGGAGAAGCAGGTCCCTCTAGTGTAGCCCCCGTATCTGATCCGCGGGTGGAAACATTGGAAGAAATATGGGCACAAGGACCTCTTGCAAATGAAGAGATCACGTCTGAGCTAGTTGGGAATATTTTGGAACCTCCAACTTGGGAAGAAGATATTTTTCAGCAGATCGATGAGTATGAAACTGAGGCAGCGGGTGAAGCTGAGTCAACCTCTGAATCTGAATCGGAAGAAGCAGAAGAGATTGAAATTGAGGAAGGTTCAGAAGATCCGACTATCCGGGTAGCTACATATGGATCCCGGGTAATAGTTATTGATGAATAGGCTGCAAAGAGAAGAGCATCGAGAGTTTCTGATGACGATGACTCAGACTTTGAGGTTGAAGATACTACTCCTTTGGTGCCTAGGCATAGGGCCAAAAGGCTTCATTTTATGCAGGGAGCTTCATCGGCCTCTGCTTCTGAGCCAGAATTTCCGATCGCTCAAACAGCCATCCCACCACCACCACCACCTGTTCAAACATCCATTCCACCACCACTCATTCCGACACCCATCCAATCCATTCCATCCACCTCATCCACCTTCATCGACAATCAACGATTTGCTGAGCTCAGAAGCAAGGTTGACTTCCAACAAGTCCAAATCTTTCAGCTCACTAAAGCCATTGGAGAGATACAGGGGCATAATGCAAACATTGACAAGGAGAATGCAGAGTTGAAGACATTGGCTGGAAACATTCAACAAGAGAATCTTGAGCTAAAAACGTTTGTTGCAGATCAGGCTGCAGAATTTCGCACAATGAGGGCCCTTATTGAGCAATTAATGCAAAATCTAAAGGCTCAAGGGGAGACAAGTTGTAGGGATTCTGAAGAGCAGAGAAGGGGTGATGATGATGAAGGCAATGATCCCAATGCACCGAAAGACATTGAGCCAATAGATTTTTCTGATATGCAACATGTTGAACTTTAGGGGGAGCCTAGTCAGAGTGGAGCTGAAGGAGGTCAGGCTGGTTCCTCAAAGAGTATGGAGAGCGACATGAATGAAATCATTGAAGCTCTAATGAATATTGAGGAAGAAGAGGTGTTGGAGTTTGATTTTGAAGATGAGAGTGATGAGTTGGAGGAAGGGGAGATTATTCATGAAGATGTTATGGAATGGCAACCAGATGATGAAGTGTTAGGTGATGAGGAAGACGAAGCAAATGAGATTATTATTCAGGAAAATCCCATCACCGATACATATGTGCCGAGGGAACATAATGTGATTGACATCGAAGCTGTTAAAGCTGCTTTAAATGCTGAATCACAAGCTGAAGAACATGCCAGAGAGCTTACTAATGAAGAAAAGAGAAAGCTATGGTTTAGGGCAGAGAAGAAGGAGATGGAATTGAAAGAAAAGATGCATGTGCCTAGTGCTGGAAAGCTGTCAGGAAATATAATTAGCTGGTTCTTTGATCGAGAACTGCAGCTGTTCATTATCAAGAGAAAGGATGGCCTCCAGTATCTCAGAAGAAGATTGAAGGATTTCAACTCACTACCGAAGGTTGAGATAAAAGCATTGGCGTGGAAGGAGCTAATCAATATCGGAGACGATCCCTACGCTGAAATCATTGCTAAGATCATTAGAAGGGAAGGGAGGTTGAGAAAATTTGAAAGACTCAATCCGAGAATTGGCAAAAGAGTGATGGACCACACTAGAACTAATCCTGTGACTGGTAGACCATAGATGAAAATTCAATATAAACCAGTTAGATGTTTGAAGAAAGTCCCACTAAAGCCGATGCCACAGAATGTTTTGAGTAATCTCAACTGGTGGGACGTTGAAAGCGAGACAGGTGAAGCGGTGATGGAAGACTTAGAAGAAAAGGTGATTCTTAGAGTATACGATCCGCTGCACCTAGTTAATCTTTCCAGAGATGACCTTCAAGTGCTTCATACTCATAAAATCTCGAGTGATGCACATATGGAGTTTGAGGCCAGAAAGTATCAGAACGTGGTAAAGGTTTGTGTCAAACTAGGTCTATTTGCTGGTAGTAGTTTAAATAGACCTTAGTACTTAATCAAAATGTAAATAGTTAGAAGCTATCGTCAAGGGGGAGTCTGTTGGTATACCTTGTGTGACGATAGTAGTCTAAGTATAGTTGGCATTTTGTGTAAGTCAACTTACGTAATATTGAATATTGACTAGTATTTGATATATGTGTTTATATGTGTTTGATATTGATTGATTGTATGTTTGAACTTGGTGTAACGTATTACAAGAAGTTCAAACATAAAGTTCGAAGATAAATTCAAACATAAGTTAAAACATAAGTTCAAATAGAAGTTTTGACATGTGAAATTCGAATTTAGAGTAAATTCGAATTTATCAGATAAGACAGATTCGAATTTAGTCTAAATTCGAATTTGCACATAAAACAGATTCGAATTTGTCAAGTGGACAAATTCAAATGGGCCTTGGGCCTGAGTCGAATTTGTCCCAAGACAAACTCGAATAGGTCAGTATAATTAAGGATTAACTCGAATAATTATGAGACTTTTGCAGAATTCCGGACAGTGATTAAGCAAAGGCGATCTCGAGTTTATCAGGATTCAGTGAGTGTTTTCGGAGAGAATCACCGCGTAGGTACGTTCGTAGTTGCTCGTACAACGCCATGGTAGTCTTCGTGTTCCGTGCGTGTGATCTTACCGTCAAGCCGCTAACGAGGATTCCACACTCGTTGGACGGTGTCGTGTCAGGATAGATCCGTGAGTTCAGGACCTTACAGTCCATATGCAACAAATCGAAAGTGGAAGCTATAGAGTTCTGAGTCTTTGACTTGTGTAACTTTTTTTGTTGTTTGCCTTTCTTGAATGGTACACACTTGTCTTCAAACTGAAAACTCTTCATACGGACACCCTGCACCAGTCCATGTTTAGTAATATAGTTCATATTTCTTTGGTGCAAGTGTGCCATGCGTCTGTGTCATAAGACTGATTCGGTCTCAGAAGCTTTGGACAAAAGACAGATCGTGCCTATCGATGAATCGGAGATGTTCATGTCTAGCATGTACACTTTAGGAATTTTGAATCCCGGCTTCAGCACTAACCTTCAGTATCAGTAAACAGAACTGAATTCTTCTTATCACAGATCTGAGAGACACTAATGAGATTGTGAGCAAGTCTATCAACGTGATATACTTGATCAAGTTTGATAGTCCCATTAGTAATCCTGTTTCAGTGATATTTCCTCCTTTGTTCCCAGTAAATGATACGTATCCCTTGTTCCCTCCCTTGAAGTCTGTAAGTAGACTTCTTTCCCCAGTCATGTGCCTGGAGCAACCACTGTCGACGAACCACTTGTTGTTGAGACCTGTAGTTAACTCCTGCACTTGAAAGAAAACAAGTTAGTTATCACGGGGAACCCAAGCCATGACTGACTTGGTAATACCGTTCTCATCCACATACGTGAACTCCTTCAAAAACCCATCTCTCCTTTCAGGTGACTTGGGTGTTTAGTTGAGAACCTGTTGTGGTGCAGAGTGATTTAAATTCACTCTTGGCCTTTGGTTAGGCATTTGCTGTGGAGCCCTCGAATAATTTCTATTATAGGGCATTTCAGATTGGTATCCTTGGGCTCTACCTGGTGTCTGATGTCTTACAGGAGTGTGTGACCTAACCGGAGTGTAAGCTCTTCTAGGTGTTGTACCCCTATAGACTTGTTGAGGTCCTGACCTAGATTTATTAGGGACTCTATTCGGTGAATTAGTCCTAACCACTTCATTTGGTCTAACTGACACAGGTGTTTGTCTAACAGCAGTCTTTGGTGTGGCATGCACAATCTTCTCGGTGTTTTGAGAACCCCTTGTGCTTGCTAACTTGGTGAGGGTTTATGTTGTTCAGGCTTTCCAATATTAGGTGTAGATTCTACCTTCCTATATGGACAGCTAGACGCAACATGTCCCCTTTCATGACATCTAAAACAAGACATTTTATCAATAGACTTCTTATGAGTGCCCTTTGACTTTGATGTCTCACTAGTGCCATGTTCTTTCTTCTCAACCACAGTGACTATGTCTTCTTTCTGATTATTAAAGTCAGGTCTAGCTTCTCCTAGAATTTTATCACTAGAAGCCTGCACAAATTTGACTTTCTTAATCGTGGCATTGTTATTAGTCACCTTAGTTGCTTTATCCTTATTAGATTCAGATACAGTTTCAGCTGCTACCTCTAACTCAACTGGTTTATCAGTTTTATCCTGAGGCTGAGGCACGTAATTATCGTTAAAAGGTGGAGGACTCTCTTTATAACCTAAACCTACTTGTTTCTTAGATTGACGTTGTGCATCTAAGATTTTTCCTAGATTCAGTGAAGAGTTCCTAAACTTTTCTAACTTAGTATTTACCTCTGCAACCTTAACCTTTGCTTCAGCTAGCTCTACCTATTTAATAATTAGTTCTTTGGTTAAAGCCTCAACATGCTCATACATCAGTTATATCCTGACACAATGCTCACTTAGTTTGTCTTTTAGAACTATTACATCTTGAGCATCTGCTTTCAGCTTATTCCTAAGATCTTCTTTTTTATCTAAGAGGCTAGCATGATCTGATTTTAAGTATTCAATTTAAGCAGTTAAATTACTATGTGTTTCTAGCACTAAATTTAATCTATCATTAGAAGTAGAACATAAAACACATAAATCACGGAATGTAGAAAAGTTCAGAATAACCTTTGTATGATCAGATTCCACGTTAGCCATCTGCACGACAAACTCTAGAACGGTCTGATTATCTGACTTCTCCACCAACCCAGGACTTGTATCACTCTGTTCTCTGTCCTCTGTTACTTCCTCTGCTCCGACATCTCCAGACTCTGTTACTTCAGCCATGAAGGCTCTAGCATTAGTCTCTGGATGTGAACTCCAATCGTACGTCCCATTAAGCTGTCTTTCAAATGTTACGTTTGTTAACAGACCAGCGATGTTAGCTTGATTACCCGAACTAGCAGATTGATATCTTCCCTGAGATTGATTCTGATAGTTCTCAACCTTGGGTCGTTGACACTCTCGAGCAAAGTGTCCTAATCCCTGGCAGTTATAGCACTTAACCTTGGATTTGTTGAATCCAATTTTATTGTTGCTAACGTTCAAATTTCTGCCTGTTCGTTTTATGAATCTCTTGACCCTCTGAGTCACCATGGCCAGTTGCCATTGAAGATCCATTTCTTCCAAATCATCAGGATCCACCTGATCATAGTCCTCTTCCCAAAATGCAGGATCGTTGATTTTTCCTTGAACACAATTTCCATATGCTGCAACAAACGAAGCCAAAAGATTCAGATGAGATTCGGCTGATTGTGCACTCATAGGCATCTTTGTGTACTGTTGAGAAGTAGACGCTGATTGATTCGTTTTCTCTTCCGGTTTAGAATACCCTAAGAAAGCCCGACTGCCTGAGTCTTCTACGTCCACTGTAGTAGACGCTTCACCCGTGTAGAATGTTGTAGCTGTTTTCAGTTCACTCGCGACTGAAGGTTTGGACTTTGAAAAATACATGTCTGGATCTTGGACTTGGTCATATTCCCGTTCCTTCTTGAGTAACTGAAAATTGTAAGCCCTCAGCGTTCCAATGACTCCTTTGAGAGTAAGAGTTTCGAATTTTTCTTCATCATGCTTTATGAGCGCTGCTTACATCTCCCATTTCGCTGGTAAAGCATCAAGAAGTTTCTCAATCTTCTCTAGTTCACGATACTCGACAACGTAATTATCCAACTCTGTCAATAAGTGGTAGAACCTTGTGATTATCTCATCCAGCTTTTCGTTTTTCAATGCCTTGACAATTGCAAACCGCTGCTTAAGCATCTCGGTTCTTCCTTTTGGAACCCTCGAATTTCCCTCACATCGTTTTTCGAGTGCATCCCACAACTCTTTTGCTGTACGATGATTCCTGAATGTGTGTAAAATCTCCTGAGGTAGTGCCATGTAAAATCTCCTGAGGTAGTGCTTTAGATGGGCGGCCCCAAAATTTATCACGCCGATGTGGTTGAGTGGATGTCTACGCTACGGAGGGAGACGGGTCATTCACCGAACGACTTTAGATTGATAGGAACCATCCACGGTAGGGACGTAGCGATGGATGCGCAAATCTTTCGCCAATTATATAATTTTGATACGGGGGTAGGCCACGAAGGGTCTAACCAGCGGGGACATGAGTATAAGAAATAGGCCCAGTTGGCCTATACTGACATGACTTGGTCAGGGGAGTGGACAGAGCAGGTGAGTAGAGTTTTTGTTCCATCCATTTTGGAATCTGTGTCCTCCACTTCCTATAGCCGCAGGGCTTTGACTCCGAGGTGTAAGGTGCTTCTCAAGATTATTGTGAACAACATCTTGCCTCGTGATAGTGACAAGTCTAAGGTCAGACATAGTGATATCACTGTCCTACACGTCCTTCTTAAGGGTAAGCCGAGAATGTCCTTCGCATGGACAGTCATGAATGATATTTAGGCTAGGTACGATACTAGAGAGAGGACGATCATCTCCCATGATTGGTTAATCTCTAAGTTTCTCAAGAGGACGAGTTCACTTTCATCTGATTCCCTGGTTTCCCTTGTTTCGGTGACGTTCATTACGACCGCCATGTTCCCTACCTTGATTTTTAGGGAAGTTGATGAAGGGTTCGAGTTATTCGACAAAGAAACGAATCAGTCATATATCGAGGACTACACTGAGGATGAGAGGAGAGAGAGTGAGGAGAAGGCTGCCAATGACGCGGGAGTTCGTTCCAAAGAGCCGAATCAAGGGGCGTCTACCTCGCACAGTCGAGGTAATGACAGTGTTGACTTTGACCGCATGATGAGGCGGATAGAGGACTTAGCAGTGGGTCAGGATGAGTTCCGAGAGGATGTGACCCAGAGACTAGATGAGATGAATGGGCGAATGACACCTATTTATGATAGTGTCGATCACTTGGCGGGTCAGGCAGCTCAGCTGAAGGACGGGCAGAGAGCCCCGGCATACCAAAATGCCTATTTCCAGCACCATAACTGGGCATATTGGGAGGGAGTCCGACGTCATGAGGACTCCGTAGCTGGTATGCCATATCAGTCTTTTAAGGATTACACGATGCCCAACTACCAGGCCTACAACCCTGCCGTAGATTCTTATCAGCACTATCCGGTGCATGGTAGGCAGGACCTCCCAGACCCGATACTCGCTCACTAGGTTACGCCGACTGCACAGTTCACCACCGGCCAGAACCCATATACCGACTTCTTCAACAGCGTGTTCGGTCCTCCTCCGCCGCCTCCTTCATTCGAATGTTCGGGTACTATCCTTCCTTATTCTTTACTTTTCAGTCTTTTATTTTATTTTTGTTGTTATGCATTTAATTTCATTATTGTTAGTTTCATTTATTTTTAGTCTTAGCCGAGTCCTTTTTAGAGTTTACAATGTTTATATAGTCTGTCTTATCTTCCCCAATCGAGTCTTGTTTGCCGATCAGGCTGTGGAACATGATGATACCTAGAAAATACATGTACGAGGGAATTGGCTAGTGTTGATTGGATATTTTATAATTAAGAAAATAGTCGTAGTAATAATTAAAACTCTTGCCATGTAAAATGAATTCAAGTACGTTAAACTGTATTTGGGCTTAAATATAAGTTATGTGTCAAAAGATTTTTGAAACCCATGCAATAAGGGGGAGAACTTAATCGTGTTTTAGCCTCAAAAGTGAGTTAATTGTAGTCTAGATGGTTCGGGAAGCTAAGTCCGTAGGGGTACCATTCATGCCTAATCCCCTAAAACCATTTGGTTTGGGAGTGGTTGACCGAAATCTTGTTACATGGACCATCTAGCTAATCTAGTTTGAAAAGAAAATAGATAGAAGCAAGGTGTTAAAAAAGAAAAAAATTGTCGTAAACATGCAAAGAGGAAAAGATGGTCAAACGACCCACATGTTTTAAGTATCATAACCTTCAGCTAAAAAGGTATTTCCAAGAGTGAGATACATTATATAAATTCTAAGGGAAGTATATTTTAACTGAAAACATCTTCAATTTACATGATAAAAAATTTAATGCATTAGTGTGAAGGCTAGCGTAACATAAAATTCCTAGAGTCACTGCTAATACATGCTAGTTACATAGTTAGTTCCGATTCCAAAAGCTTGTTCGGGGACAACCAAGAGTTAAGTTGAGGAGGTTTGATACGTCTATAATTTTATATTTTTCAGAGTCATTTTATGTTCATTTTAAGCAACGATACTTCGTAAAATCCATATTATTACTCCAAGTTTGTGTTTCTGGGTCAAGAGGTTAAAAGAAAGCAACTAGAGAAAATTCAGAGCAAACCGAGCCGAAGGGGGCGCAGGCCTGCGCCAACTTGTGCTCCAAAACAGAAAGATCCAGTTGTCCAGACGAATTCCAGCGTAGCCCAGCGAAACCCAAGCCGCACCCTGGCGCGAGGGGGGGGGGGGGCAGGCTTCGAAACCCTAATCTCGACTTCTCTATAAATAGAGGTCGAGGGCAGCCATAGAAGAGAGTACTGACGTGTGTGAAAGAGTTGGCGAAGCCCTGCCAGAGTGGATCTATGATACAAGAACAAAGACGGTGATTCGCAAGCTACAAGATGTCTCAGAATTACATTGTTGAAGAGCATATGATGAGTGGTTAATCCCATTAGCCGTTTACGTAGGATCTACGACTAAGTTTACTCTACTTTATATTCTTAGGTTTTGATGTATTCGTATTGATTGAGATATTTTATGTGTATGGAAATGATAAGCATTCGACTATGATTATGATTGTATGTTTTATTTGGTAAAAGCAAGATAGTTTATCGTGGTATTATTATTTGTGTCGAGTCCATTAGCTTAGGGATTAAGACTAGTAATGAATATTTCATACGCTATGCCGAGATTTATTGGTTAATACATGTTTGAGTCATTTAGTCGCGCAATTAATTATGTCTATGTGATTGTTGCATGAAATTAGAGTGAGTAATACTTACGTCGTGATGATCCCATGAATGGTTATTCGTCTCTTGATTGTTTATTTACTACGTTAGTTATTTTGCCATTAATTTTAGTCAAAAGCAATAGTAGGTCATTAATTTAAACAACTCATTCAAATCCACATTTCACAATTTACAGTGCTTTCAATAAAACTTATAAGGCTAAGTACCTAACCCTAATTACAAATTCAGTCCCTGCGGATTCGACCCTTACTTCTCTGAGCTAAATAGTGGATATAAGGATTATTTCTGCGGGTCACAACGACGGCCCGTCAAATTCGCACTTTGAAAGTTTTGCATAGAGCCTTTCTTTTCTCAATAACTCTAGCAGTTCACACAGAGGAACACCATGATCAGCCTCCATTTTGGAGTATATCAGAATATCTTCTATGAACACGATAACTGATTTATCCAACATAGGTCTGCACACGCGATTCATGAGATCCATGAATGCCGCTGGTGCATTTGTTAGCCCGAAAGGCATTACGAGAACTTCGTAATGAGCATACCTCGTTCGGAAAGCTGTCTTCGAGATATCCTCTTCTTTGACTTTTAACTGATGATACCCAGAACGAAGATCAATTTTGGAGAAATAACTTGCTTCCTATAGCTGATAAAATAAATCATCAATTCTGGGCAGAGGATACTTGTTCTTGATGGTGACTTTGTTCTACTCATGATAGTCGATGCACGTACGGAGAGTTCCATCTTTCTTCTTAACGAATAAGACAGGTGCACCCCACAGAGATGAACTAGGTCTGATAAAACCTTTTTCCAACAGATCCTGCAATTTCTTTGACATTTCCTGCATCTCTGCAGGCGCAAGTCTGTAGGGAGCTTTAGCAATTGGAGCCGCACCAGGAACTAAGTCAATGTCGAATTCGACTTGACGTTCTGGTGGCACTCCAGAGATATCATCAGGAAATACGTCTGGGAACTCACAGACGATAGGAATATCAGATACAGTTTTCTTGTTGACCTCAGAGACGGATTCAGACGAGACAAAACACAGATATGATTCGTGACCCATAGATAGATATTTATTCACTTTCTCAACGGATATAAAGCAACGGGCACCTTTTAGTGTGTCGCCTTTGATTTCCAACACACAGCCGTCTGAAGATTTGATCATGATGATCCGGCGGTTGCAGATGATCGTAGATTCATTATTCATTAACCAATCCATGCTGATATTGACGTCGAACTCTTTTAACGGTACCGGAATAAGATCAAGGTTGAATACAATATTTTTGACAAGTAGAGTGCAGTTTCGATACACAAAATCAGCCATAACATAATTGTTATTGGCCGTCTGTATATCAAGTATAACAGGAAGCTTTGATGGATATTTAAGAAGTATTTGAGCAAAAGTACTAGATACGTATGAACGAATTGCACTGGAATCAAATAGTACATGAGCAGGTATTGAATTTGATAAGAACATACCGGTAACCACATCTGGGGTTTCTTTTGCTTCCTCAGCTGTTATTTGAAATGCACTAGTCCTAGTAGTTGGAGTTGCAGCCGAACTCTTCATTGTTGTACCCCCGGCTGATGACTGTGATTGGCTTCGGCGTCCGCTTTGACATTGATACATAAAGTGTCCACGCTTCCCACACTTCGCATATCCAAGACCCCGTTAGGGACACTCCTCACTACTGTGTCCGATATTGCTACACACATAGCAGGTTATATCATCGGGATTGCACTGTCCCATATGAGATTTCCTGCATCTTTTGCAGAATCATGGTTCATTTGTAAGAGCATAGGCTTGAGCTTTTCGGAGAGAACTGTATTGCTGAGATTGTTAGGATTGTTAGGACTGTGATTTGTTGGGCTTAAAGAACTTGCCAAATCTTTGCTTCTTCGGGGGAGAGGGACATGTCGGGTTCGTTTGAGGAGCGTAAAGCTGATCTCCGTACTCTAAATATCCCCTCTCTATCTGCCTTGCTACTTCAACCATCTCCAGATAAGATTTATACTTCATGGCGCTCATGTGGTGTCTATACCTCGGATTCAAACCACCACTAAATCGGTTCATCTTTCTTTCTTCTGTGGCTCTTTGATACGAAGAATAGCCATAGAGCCGCGAGAATTCGTGCTCATACTCGTCAAGAGTCTTGGTACCTTGAGTCAGTTGCATTAATTGTACCTTCATTTTGTATTGCTGGTCAACATGACAATACTTTGCGTTAAACATATAAAGAAACTTGTCCCACTCTAACGTCTGGATAACCTCCTCACCATAAATACTTCTCTATGTCTTCCACAAGGCACGATAAGCGCCGACAAACAGAACAGTAGCATAACTTACTTTCTTGGATTCTGAGCAATCAGAGATTCTAATGATTTCGTCATTGTGGCTTATCCATTCAAAAGCCTGGATTGGGTGTACTGTACCCTCAAAGTTCAAGGCACCGCTAGCTTTGAAATCTTTAAACTTACAGCCTTTCGGCTGTTCGATTTCCACATTAGGGTTGGAGTTATCAGAATCAGACTCATTGTTTTGGACTTGTTTATCTTTTCGCTTATTCTTTTTATCAGCACGTCTTTTAGATTCAGCGTCATCTCTGGCCGGAAGCTGTTCTTGCATATTCTTAGTCTGTTGTTCTGAATGTTGTGCTAACAGTTGTTGTACCGAACATTTGTTGGGTGTAAGGTCACCGCATCTACGGATCGGATCAAGGCGCGACGACGTCCAACGAGTGCGGAATTCTTGTTAGACGCTTAACAAATCTATCACGCGTGGAACACGGAGCAGAACACGATGCTAGCCGATGTAAGAACCGACCCTACACGATGTATTGCTCCAAGAAACTCAATGAAAACCTTTCTAGCTCGTACGTGCACAATACTAGCTCTGAAATTCGTATTCTCCAAAGATTATGAAATAATCTGATTAAGTTCTAATTATAATGAACTAAGTTCGTTCAGGCCCAAGCGCACGAACTAAATTAAGTTCAAGCCCAATACCCTACGAATGTAGACGACCTAAGTTCGTATGGTGTGACTTAAGTTCGTGGCTTTAACCTTAAGAACTTATTTTCACATTTAAGAACTTATCTTTACATTTAAGAACTTAACATGAAAATGTAGACATCAAATACAATCAAACACACATGACTTGTATTAATAAATCCTCATCTATTACATTTGACTATCTATTATATATCTAGCCTGCTATCGTCACACAGGGTGTACCAACAGACTCCCCCTTGACGATAACTTCTAGTTACATATTCATTAGTCTACAGAACTAGGCTTATTTAAATTACTACCTGCATGGAGTCCCTACATAACACAAACTTTGACAACCTTCTGTTACTTCCTGCCTTCAGATCTCAAATGCTCATCAACAAAAATTCCCTGACCATGAAATTTAAGCAGGTCATCCATAGACAGGTTGACAAGGTGCAATGGATCATATACTCTCAAATTTACCTTCTCCCCTTGATCTTCCATCACAGCCTCGCATGTCTCACTATCAACATACCACCACATCAAACTATTCTAAACATCTTGTGGCATACTCTTCAGTGGTACCTTCTTTAGGCACTTAACAGGCTTGTAATACATTTTCATCCAAGGCCTAGTTAGTGGATCTATTCTTGTGATGTCCATTACTCGCTTGCCTGTCCTTGGATTCAGCCTTTCGAACTTTCTAGATCGGCCTTCCCTTCTGATGATCTTAGAATGACTTCAGCATGGGGGTCGTCTCCAATGTTGATCGGCTCCTTCCAGGCTAAGGTCTTTCTTTCACACTTGGGCAAAGAATTGAAGTCCTTCAGCCTTCTTCTAAGATATTGAAGCCCATCTTTCCTTTTTAGAATGAATAGTTGCAGATCTCTGTTGAAGAACCAGCTGAGAATGCTTCCAGACAATTTTCCTGGACTTGGCATTTTCATTTTTTCTTCCATAGCCAAGTCCATTTTTTTTCATCCGCCTTGAACCACAGTTTTCTCTTTTCTTATTTTGTAAGCTTCCTATCAGGCATTTCAGATTCTGATTCAACATTTAATGCATACTTATGCACTTCCATGTCTATCACGCTCTGATTTTCATTTGTATATACCTCTGTGATATGTTGCTTCTGTATTACTATCTCATCAGCCTCATTCTCTTCATCTATCACTATTTCATCATCTGACTTCCAATCTGGAACATCTTCAGGAATGAATTCACCTTCCTCAGGCCCTTCCAGATCTAAATCATCTTCAAAATCAAATATTACATCCTCGTCATCCCATCCGGCCAAGGGTCCAATCATTTCACCTTGAACCGATTTTGTGGCTTCTGGAGCCTTGCCTTTATCTTTTTCTGAGCCTGAGCCTGATGATCCAGGCTCCCCCTGTAGATGAGCTTGCTGAGCAGTCTGTTGTGAAAGATCTGCTAGCTCAATGTCTTTTTGTTGTGCACCAGGGTCACCTCCTTCATCCTCTCTCCTGGCTCCCCTCAACTCATCTCCTCTACAACTCTCCCCCCTGAGCTGCACGATCTTTAAATATTTGCTCAATTAGGGTCTGAAGAGTTACAATTTGATTTTGTTGGGCAGTCACAGTCTGTTGAAGATATGCATTTTCCTGATCCAACTGTGTGTTGTGCAGTTGAAGCTCGCTGACTGCCCTGGTGAGTTAGAGAATGGACTGATTGGAAGTCGACTTTAGCTTTCAATTGTGAATAGGCTTGGTCGTCTGTTGATGTGGATGGTGTCGAAGTGGTGGTAGTGGATGATAAAGGAACATCGGTTGATGATTATGTCAAACTCATTATTTAAACCTTATTAGACTTAAGTGACTGGCGGGCCGTCGTTGTGGCCCGCAGAATTAATCCGTAAATCTAACTACTAGCGTAGGGAAGTAAGGGTCAGATCCACAGGGAGTGAATTTTTAATTAGGGTTAGGCGGTTAGCCTTGTGAGTTTTATTGAGAGCACTGTAAATTCTGAATTTGTGGATTTCAATGAGTTGTTTAGAGTAATGATTTGCTATTGCTTTGTAACTAAAATTAAGGACGAAGTAACTAACGAAGAAGATAAAAAATCAAGAGACGAATAACCATTCACGGAATCACCACGACATAAGTATTACTCACTATAATTTCATGCAACGATCACATAGACATAATCAATTGCGCGACTAAATTAATCAAACGTGTTTTAATTAATAACTCTCGGCATAGCGTATGCAACACTAATACTCGTCTTAATCCCTAAACTAATGGACTCAGCACGAATAATAACACCACGATAAAATATCTTGCTTTTACAAATCGCAACACATAATCATAATCATAGCCAAATGTTTATCATTTGCATACACATAATAGATCTCGCTTAATACGAATACATCAAAACATAGAAATTAAAGAAAAGTAAACATAGTCGTAGATCCTCTGCAAACGGCTAATGGGATTATCCGCTCATCGTATGCTCGTCACAATCACAAATCTGAGCCATTGGGTAGCTTGCAAACCACCGTCTTCGTTCTCTTATCGTAGATTCACTCCGGCAGGGCTTCGGCACACTTTCACACACATCGGGACTGCCTTCTAAGGCTGCCATCGACCTCTTTTTATAGAGGAGTCGAGATTAGGATGTCCAGGGCTGAAAAACGCGTTTTTACGCCGACCCAGCGCAGGCCAGGCGCAAGCCTGCGCACCCCCCCCCCCCCCCCCCCCCCCCCCCGCGCTCGGATGCCGGTAGGGTTTAGATGGCGTGTTCTGGAACGTATCTGGACTTTTGGGGTGCAGACCAAGGGTGCAGGGGGGGGGCGCAGTCCTGCTCCCCGACCTGCTTGGTTTGCGCTGAATTTTGTCGTGGTGCTTTGAAATGATGTCCGGACCCTGAAACACAAATATGATGTAAAAGAATGGATTTTACGAAGTTTTGGTGCTTAAAATGAACATAAATTGACTCTGAAACCATATAAATTATAGACTCATCAAATCTCCCAACTTAACTCTTGGGCATCCTCGAACAAGCTTTAGAATCAGAACTAACTATGTACGACTGTATTAGCAGTGTGTTCGAATAAATCTAGGTTAAGTCACCCTTCACAATAATGCATTAAAATTTTGTATATAAGCAAAAGAACATTTTCAATTAAAACACATTCACTCTAAGTAATTATAATGTATCTCACTTTTGGAAATTACTCTTTTAGCTCAAGGTTACAAGCTTAAAACATGTTGGTCTTTTGACCATCTTTTCCCTCTATGCATGTATACAATAAGATATTACATTTAATTATCGTGCTTATATCTACTTTTTTTTAAACTACCATAGCTTTTCTAGTTCGTCCATGTAGCGGGATTTGGGTCAATCGCTCCCAAACCAGACGGCTTTAGGGGATTAGGCATGAATGGTACCCCTAAGGACTTAATTTCCCGAACCAACTAGGCTACCCCTTCTTGCATGAGGTTTTCAAAATCTTTTGACACATTACTTTCTTTTAAGCACAAATATATCTTAACTTACTTGAACTCAACGTACACTAAAAATGTTAATTATTATCACGACTCTTAACATAATTCTAGAATTCCTTACTAACACTAACTAATTCTGGGTACATTTTGCTATTTCATCATTTTCCACGACCTGATCGGCAAACAAGAACCATTGGGGAAATTTAAAAAACTGCAGTGACACTAAGCACTCACATTCAAAAGGACTCAGCAATTAAAATCAAATACACTCAACTACTGAAATAAAGTACCAAAATTAATATTCCAACCCAAAAAATAAAATCAAAATATGATATATGTGAAGAGCAAGGAACGATGGTACCTGATTACTAGTAATGAGGAAGAGGACCAAAGATATTATTTAAGAAGTTACCAGCCTGAAAATCCTCGTGATGTCAAACCTCCTTTCCAATATACCTAGATCTGATGTTCATGATATGTCGTAGCTCTCTGCCCAGGTGGTCAAATTTTAGTCTAATAATAAATAATTTTTTTTGTGGGGGCTCATTAGATCATATTAAACATTTCATAGAACCTACCCTCCCCAACTTAGACCATTGTGACGTCCTCGTCACATAGACACACTTATAAATGAGCAGACAATGAACACAATTACGTTCTTAATAGGATTCTTTGCTTATTTGGGATAGATGAAACTAAAGTATAAAAAATAACCTACATTAAACTAGCACAGTTGCATAAATAAATAAACTTAAGTCTAGAAACAACTAAAATTGTGTTGGAATCCCTCCCCAACTTAGTTGGTGACACTAAAGCAATTATACTAAAATGAAAAAAAATAATTAAAACTAGTCCGCCTTTTCGTAGGGAATCACGATTGCACTTAGCATGTGCAACAAGCCGTTAAACCCCTCAGTAATCCAAGTGGCCGAGTGTTGTCTCGTGAGGGTTACCAGGAACACACCCAAAAAGTTCTCTGGGTTGCCTCCCAGGAAGCGCTAAGTTTTACGTTTTCAGCCAGACATATTGCTCCTATACTAGCCTGATTATGTTTGGGATCTTCTTAACCTGATTAGTTCAGAGACTAGCATACTATTGGTGACCCATTTAACTTGTGTCTATTGGAAACCATGGTCTTTTGAAAATTAATAATAATTGTACATCAGTTAAGTCTAGTGGAAGACCTGGGAGGCTGGACAGGTGGTTGGCAACAACATTCTGAGTCCAACCTACTGCCTCTTTATATTTTACTAACATTTGCCGTATGGATTTTTCTTGTGCCTCGGTCAGATCTGATGAAATAATGACGGGAAGAGTGTTATTCTGACCTAAGAAGGCATATTTTATATGTACGTGCAAGGTTTTTAATTCTAGAACAGGTGGTTGTTCTATAGAAGGCCTTGCAGATTGATGCAAAATAATTGGAAGCTTTTCAGTCTTATGGGTCCACAGTGGTTTCTTAGGTTTCAGTGTGGATTCCATGACTGCCTCACTTTCATTGCATTTCTCAGAGTTCATTATGGCAATGTCGTGTTCAACAAGGAATAATTCAGTGGTATCCTTGGCATTGTGAGACGTCCTCATGAATTAATGATATAATTGTAATCTCCAGGATCGACTAACAACCCAATGAGTATCATAATAATTGAAATTGAGTACTTAAATCAGAGTTAAGCGAATCCACACTAAAGCAATGAAAGTAAATGTCTACAGTGATAAAGTCTAACTATTACAACATCACAATTGTTTAAAAGTAACAAATTCCCAGCCCCAAAGCTACATCGTCCATGTACCAATTAGCTTCTAAGGTCACCGAGATAAGAATTTGATTGCTTAAGATGAAGGTCCAGCTACACTTTTGCCTTTGCCTGAAACAATGTGAGTCAACAGTAAGCTAAATGCTTAGTGAGATAACAGATTATGCAAACAACAAATATTTCTTTACAAGCAATGCTTAACCATGGGCATTGTAAGCCCCATGTATGTGTGTACAGGCAGTGTAAGCCTCAATGTGTGTGAAAACCATGCAGTGCAAGCATGGGTTGGCAGTTCAAATGCTGATCGGGGATGTGCCGAACCTGATGGGATACGAGTGGGATGATCAGTCCCCGACAGTGGCCTGCTGTCAGCCCCAGTCCAGGTCGCATCAGATTATGAAGTAATGATCATGTAGTGCAAGCATGATGTAAATAGATGCACTTTCAAATGAACGCAAGCTACATGTGTGTTACATGTCAAGTACGAGTGTGCATCATAACAACAAATCATTTCATGAGTGCCAAATGAAGTATATGAACAATGTGAACATGCCATTGAATGTATAAACATGAATGCAAAAACAATAAATGTTCGAATGACAATCTGTTACTCACAGTGATTGGTATAGTGTGACTTGTCTCTGAATCAATGTGTGTTTTGATAACACCACAATGATCTGTAAAGTAAGTGTAATAGTGATTTTGTGTCAGTAATTGCTTAAAAATTGTATTCTGTAAATTAAGTATAATTGTGCGGATTTCGGACCACATCCGAATTCGGATGGTCCGAATCACAATTGGTCCGAAATGGGTCTCTGGTCCGAAATTGGTTGGATCCGAATTGGGTTTGATCCGAAGTGGGGTCTTTGGTCCGAAATTGGACAGGTTCGAATTGAGTATAGGGGTCCGAAGTCACTATGATCCGAAATAGATGAACAGATCCGAACTGAGTACGGATCCGAATTCGGATGTATCCGGACCGAGTTCATACTTGGTGAAATTTTCCAACATTTTCCAGATTTACGTTTTTGACCATTTTTGCATGTTTCTGAGTCTATTACTGTAAATGTGAACTTATATGCTATTATTTAACTTATATCATCATATTTGTACACCAAAACAACCCATTTGTGTCCATTTTTCTACATGTCTCGATGAACACACACTAAAACACACACACAATTACAGAATTCATACTTAGGTTTGAAATTAGAACCTGAAATTTTGTACACAACAACTCTAACACTCGATTTGAACATTGCAACAATAAATTCCAACATGCATTAACATCTTGAATCAAAATCCTATGATTCGGATTTCACAAAAAGCGAACCAAAAACCATCAAATTTGCAAGTTTGGATGAATGTTACCTTAAATCGTTTGTTGCAATGCTTATAGTTCCTTATTTGCAACTTGTTTTCAACTTTTGCACTTGAAATCCTTGATTCTTGTGTGTTTCTTGGAGTAAAGCCGAGAGAGAGTGAGAGTAGAGAGAGAGGATACGGTTAGAGAGAGAGAGTAGTGAGAGAGTGTGAGTGTGAAAATGAAAGGGTTTCTTTCTTTTATTCCCCATTTTTAACTATTTGCACAATATACCCCTCATCTTCATATTTTCATATTTAACTGATAATATGATCAAAATAATCTTAAATTGTAATAATTATTCATTAATACCACCATTAAGTCCAAATACTTGTAAATTACACATAATTGAAAATTGGGATGTTACAGCATGGGCTCCACCACGCCTATACTTCGTCCGCGAAGTCATGCTGCGCTAAACAAACTTGGGTACTTAGTCTTCATGTCTTCTTCCGATTCCCAAGTGTGATTAGCTCCCCGATGATGCTTCCACTTGACCAGCACCATCCTGGTCTCTTTGTTCCGTAGCTTTTTGACTTTTGTCTCCAAAATGCACTCCGGTTCATCAACGAACCTTAGCCGTTCGTCAACCTTAATGTCCAAGTGATCAGTCCATGGTTCCCTTTCGGGCACCAGACTCTTCCTTAAGTACCCAACGTGAAATACCGGGTGAACACCTGATAATTCTTCCGGCAAGTCCAAATGATAGGACTGATTCCCAACTATTTCTTGTATTTTGAAGGGTCCTATGAATCGAGGCGATAGCTTTCCTCGCTTTACGAATCTTGTAACTCCCTTCATAGGGGAAACCTTCAAGTAGACCCAATCATCTTTTTGAAATTCTATCGCTTTGTGTCGGCGATCATGATAGTTCTTTTGTCGATCTTGTGCCGTTTTCATGTACTGCCGTATGAGTTGGATCTTTTCATTTGTTTCTTGTAGCAAAGCAGGACCGGCTATTGGAGTTTCTCCTGTTTCCCTCCAACAAGTTGGAGTCCTACACTTTCTGCCATACAGGAACTCGAACGGTGCCATCTTGATAGTGGAATGGTAACTATTGTTGTAGGAGAATTCAACCAGTGGAAGGTGATCGTCCCAGTTACCACCCAAATCCATGACACACGCTCTGAGCATGTCTTCTAGAGTTAAGATTGTTCTTTCACTTTGCCCGTCCGATTGTGGTCTATATGCAGTACTCATTGCGATACGAGTACCAAGACCGTTTTGCAAAGCAGTCCAGAAATTAGAAGTGAATCTACTATCTCGGTCGGAGACAATAGACTTAGGCACACCATGCCTAATAACGATTTCGTTTACGTAGATCTGGGCAAGTCGGTCCAGTGAGTAGGTTTCTCGGATTGGTATGAAGTGAGCAGATTTGGTTAATCGGTCAACAATGACCCAAATGGCGTCATGTTGACGACGAGTCTTAGGTAGCTTGGTTACGAAATCCATGGTAATATGGTCCCACTTCCATTCTGGGATAGGAAGAGGTTGCATACTACCATAGGGTTGTTGGTGCTCGGCTTTGACTAGACGACATGTTCTGCACCTTTCAACATACTGACCGACATCTCTTTTCAATCCTGGCCACCAGAAGTCGGCTTTCAAGTCGTTGTACATTTTTGTGCTGCCAGGATGAATTGAGAATTTAGATTGATGAGCCTCCTCGAGAATTACATCTCTCATGTTCCCGAACTTGGGAACCCAAACTCTGTCATAAATACCCCTTAATCCAGTTCCATCATCTTGCATTAATGGCAACTGAATTCTGATATCTTCATCTTTAACATTCTCTTCCTTTAAGGCCTGCAACTGAGCAGCTCTTACATCGTCTATGATAGTGGATGTCAAAATTGTAGAAGTCAAGGCATAACAATATGCCTTGCAGTAGGCCTTTCTGCTTAGGGCATCAGCCACTACGTTGGCTTTCCCCGGGTGATATAGAATTTCACAGTCGTAATCTTTGATCAGCTCCATTGACCTTCTTTGCCTCATATTCAAGTCCTTCTGACTGAATATGTACTTCAAACTCTTGTGGTCGGTGAAGAGCTGACACTTGGTTCCGTACAAATAATGTCTCCATAACTTGAGAGCGAAAGTCACAGCAGTTAGCTCTAGATCATGAGTAGAGTAGTCTTTCTCATGCGGTTTGAGTTGTCTAGACGCATATGCTATGACATTTCCTCTTTGCATCAGAACAGCACCCAAACCCATGCCTGACGCATCAGTATAGATAACAAAGTCTTCGTTCCCTTCAGGCAGGGCTAATACTGGAGCTTCACTTAGCAAATTCTTCAGTCTGTCAAAAGCCACTTGTTGTTCTTCTTTCCAAAAGAAGGTTGCGTTCTTGCGAGTTAGCTTTGTAAGTGGAATGGCGATTTTGGAGAAGTCTTTGATGAATCGGCGGTAGTAACCAGCCAATCCCAGAAAGCTACGAATTTCTGAGGCGTTGCGGGGTGATTCCCAGTTCTGGATAGCTTCGATCTTTGCAGGATCAACAGCAATCCCATCACCAGATATCACGTGCCCCAAGAATTGGATCTGAATTGAATATTGAGTAGGTGCAAGTTAACAAAGAGTACACAAGTGAGTATAAGGATCATGAAATTGTTTCGAATGTTGAGACGTACCTGCCTCAACCAAAATTCACACTTAGAGAATTTGGCATACAGTCGCTCTTTGCGTAGCAACTCTAGTAATTCTCTCAGATGTGCTACATGATCCTCTTCGGTCTTTGAATAGATGAGAATGTCATCGATGAACACGATGACCGATTTGTCGATCATTGGCCGGCAGACTCGATTCATGAGATCCATGAAAGCAGCCGGCGCATTTGTGAGACCAAACGGCATTACCAGAAACTCGTAGTGTCCGTAACGAGTTCTGAAAGCCGTCTTTGGAATGTCATCTGGGTGTACTTTGAGTTGGTGATAACCCGAACGAAGATCAATCTTCGAGAAGTAGCTTGCGCCTTGTAACTGGTCGAAGAGATCATCAATCCGAGGCAATGGGTATTTGTTTTTGATTGTGACTTTATTGAGTTCCCGGTAGTCGATGCACATACGTAATGTGCCATCCTTCTTCTTGACGAACAGAACAGGAGCGCCCCAAGGAGATGAACTTGGGCGGATAAAGCCTTTGTCAAGTAGCTCCTGTAACTGCTTCATCATTTCCTGCATTTCTGCAGGAGCTAAACGGTACGGAGCCTTTGCTATTGGAGCAGCTCCAGGAATGAGGTCAATGTGGAATTCCACTTGGCGATCAGGTGGCAATCCCGAGATATCTTCTGGAAAGACATCTGGAAATTCAGAAACAATGGGAACGGTAGAAGGAGATTGAACTTCAGCCTTTGCATCGACAGCGTAGGCTAAGTAAGCTGAACAACCCTTGGCAACGTGCTTTCGGGCTTTTGCAATTGAAATAAGGCACAAGTCGCCTTTTTGTCTGTCACCATAAATACAAATGTCTCGGCCCTCAGGAGTGGTGATCTTAATCATCCTTTTCTTGCAAACGATTTGGGCCTCGTTATGAACTAACCAGTCCATGCCTACTATGATATCAAATTCCCCGAACTCCATGGGAATTAGATCTATGTTGAACACTACATCTTCTACCAATAATGTACAATTCCTATACACTTTGTCTGCTTTTACTAACATATTGCTAGCAGTCTCTATGTCAAGTACAAACTGCAGTTCGGAAGTTGGCATGTTAAATTGACGAGCAAATGTAGTGGAGACAAACGAACGATTTGCTCCGGAATCAAACAAGATACGTGCAGGAATTGAGTTAACATAGAACGTACCAGTGACCACCTCCGGGTCATCCTTTGCTTCTTCAGCTGTGATTTGGAATGCCCTTGTTGGAGCCCTTTGAGATTGATCCCTGCGAGCAGTGGAAGCTGCAGAAGATCTTGCTGTTAATTGTTGAGCATTCTGATCTCGTGGGGGTTTCGGGCAGTCCCTTGAGAAATGGCCAAGTCTGTGGCAGTTGTAGCATGCATCATCTTTTCGTGGACAATGCTCCCAGTGATGGCCTTTCTGCCCAAAGCAGAAACAGTACATGTCTTGAGTCTTGCACTCCCCAGAGTGCGCTTTTCTGCATCGCCTGCAGTCTCTCATTTCTGAACTGGCCGAAAAGGCTCTTCCCTTCTTGGGTGATGATGACTGTTGATGGGATTGAGGAGAGAATCGGGAAGATCCAGACTCCCGCTGCCTTTTTGGTGGCGACGGTTGAGTTGGTGGTGCGGCGGCTGACCCGATGACGTATCCAGATAATAAGACAATCTGCTCCACATTTCGAGCAGCCTCGAGTAATCCAGCAAACGTTGTATACCGAACCCCACTCATGGTTCGGCGAATCTCATAATCTAGTCCGGCCTCGAACCGGGCTATCTTTTTCTCTTCTGTGTCTACTTGATGGGGTGCGAACAGACTCAATCGAGTGAACTCAACGACATATTGTGTAACCGTTTTCGTTCCTTGAGTCAGATTCAGGAACTTTGCCTCGAGACGTCGCTTCTCGTCGGCTGGACAGTACTGTTGAGAAAACACTTCCTTAAACTCGCTCCATGACATGTGTGACACTACCTCCATCGTCAACACATGTGTCATTGCGTCCCACCACATAACAGCGTCCCTTGCAAACATAGCGGTTGCAAAGAGGACCATGTCTTTATCAGCGCAGTCGCTGATCCTGAAAGTTCGTTCCGTGGTGGTGATCCATTCCAATGCTGTAACAGCATCTCCGGTTCCATCAAAAGTAACAGCTCCGTTACTTTTGAAATCCTTAAATCTACAACCCCTTGATCGGTTAGAAGACCCAGTGTCTTGTCTTTCCTCTTGATCGTCTTGTTGCTGTTCCTTGTTCTTTCGTTTATCGGCCTTACGTTTCGCTTCGGCCTCATCTCTGGCCCTTAACTGATCTGCAAATGACTAAGCCTGCTCAGCCATTCGTTTGGATTGTAATTCGTTGTTT
Organism: Centrapalus pauciflorus; assembly: GCA_020465985.1. Classification (NCBI taxonomy): domain Eukaryota; kingdom Viridiplantae; phylum Streptophyta; class Magnoliopsida; order Asterales; family Asteraceae; genus Centrapalus; species Centrapalus pauciflorus. The sequence goes on along the minus strand of JAANYP010005675.1, from coordinate 6,814 downwards.
TGTTCCATGAGAGCTTGCATCATCTAGAACATTTGCTGAGGAGTCATATCGTCTCCTGACATGTTCTGAAATATAACAACTTATATTTAGAACATTTGATTGTAAGTCCTAAGTGTTTACAGTTACCCTTTATGTGTCCCCGTGTGCATGTCAATCCTATCTTAGTTCAAATCATTACTTAGGAGTCCATTCTAATATCATAACCTAAGTTTGAGTCCAAGTCCTCGCGGACACTTGAAACCTCAAACTAATGCTCTGATACCAAAAACTGAGACGTCCTCATGAATTAATGATATAATTGTAATCTCCAGGATCGACTAACAACCCAATGAGTATCATAATAATTGAAATTGAGTACTTAAATCAGAGTTAAGCGAATCCACACTAAAGCAATGAAAGTAAATGTCTACAGTGATAAAGTCTAACTATTACAACATCACAATTGTTTAAAAGTAACAAATTCCCAGCCCCAAAGCTACATCGTCCATGTACCAATTAGCTTCTAAGGTCACCGAGATAAGAATTTGATTGCTTAAGATGAAGGTCCAGCTACACATTTGCCTTTGCCTGAAACAATGTGAGTCAACAGTAAGCTAAATGCTTAGTGAGATAACAGATTATGCAAACAACAAATATTTCTTTACAAGCAATGCTTAACCATGGGCAGTGTAAGCCCACTGTATGTGTGTACAGGCAGTGTAAGCCTCAATGTGTGTGAAAACCATGCAGTGCAAGCATGGGTTGGCAGTTCAAATGCTGATCGGGGATGTGCCGAACCTGATGGGACACGAGTGGGATGATCAGTCCCCGACAGTGGCCTGCTGTCAGCCCCAGTCCAGGTCGCATCAGATTATGATGTAATGATCATGCAGTGCAAGCATGATGTAAATAGATGCACTTTCAAATGAACGCAAGCTACAGTGTGTTACATGTCAAGTACGAGTGTGCATCATAACAACAAATCATTTCATGAGTGCCAAATGAAGTATATGAACAATGTGAACATGCCATTGAATGTATAAACATGAATGCAAAAACAATAAATGTTCGAATGACAATCTGTTACTCACAGTGATTGGTATAGTGTGACTTGTCTCTGAATCAATGTGTGTTTTGATAACACCACAATGATCTATAAAGTAAGTGTAATAGTGATTTTGTGTCAGTAATTGCTTAAAAATTGTATTCTGTAAATTAAGTATAATTGTGCTGATTTCGGACCACATCCGAATTCGGATGGTCCGAATCACAATTGGTCCGAAATGGGTCTCTGGTCCGAAATTGGTTGGATCCGAATTGGGTTTGATCCGAAGTGGGGTCTTTGGTCCGAAATTGGACAGGTCCGAATTGAGTATGAGGGTCCGAAGTCACTATGATCCGAAATAGATGAACAGATCCGAACTGAGTACGGATCCGAATTCGGATGTATCCGGACCGAGTTCATACTTGGTGAAATTTTCCAACATTTTCCAGATTTACGTTTTTGACCATTTTTGCATGTTTCTGAGTCTATTACTGTAAATGTGAACTTATATGCTATCATTTAACTTATATCATCATATTTGTACACCAAAACAACCCATTTGTGTCTATTTTTCTACATGTCTCGATGAACACACACTAAAACACACACACAATTACAGAATTCATACTTAGGAGTGGAATTAGAACCTGAAATTTTGTACACAACAACTCTAACACTCGATTTGAACATTGCAACAATAAATTCCAACATGCATTAACATCTTGAATCAAAATCCTATGATTCGGATTTCACAAAAAGCGAACCAAAAACCATCAAATTTGCAAGTTCGGATGAATGTTACCTTAAATCGTTTGTTGCAATGCTTATAGTTCCTTATTTGCAACTTGTTTTCAACTTTTTCACTTGAAATCGTTGATTCTTGTGTGTTTCTTGGAGTAAAGCCGAGAGAGAGTGAGAGTAGAGAGAGAGGATACAGTTAGAGAGAGAGAGTAGTGAGAGAGTGTGAGTGTGAAAATGAAAGGGTTTCTTTCTTTTATTCCCCATTTTTAACTATTTGCACAATATACCCCTCATCTTCGTATTTTCATATTTAACTGATAATATGATCAAAATAATCTTAAATTGTAATAATAATTCATTAATACCACCATTAAGTCCAAATACTTGTAAATTACACATAATTGAAAATTGGGATGTTACACATTGATTAGTGAACCATGCTGCTTAAGCTCATCCACCGCATCTATCATGTAACATTCAGAATCGATTGAAGAAGCAGTGGAAGAATTGAACACATTTAATCGCAACTTGCGATTCCCAAAGGCAATATCAACAACCCCCGTTCTACAATTGATTTGAGCATTTATAGTGGCTAAGAATGGTCTGCTTAAGATAATGGTCGGTTGATTCTCTCCAAAAGAACTCTCAGTATCTAAGACTAGGAAGTCGACCGGATAGTAAATATCTTCTACTTTTACTCTGCAACTTTAACCCTCGCCTCTGCTAATTCTTTATCTTTTAAGGAGATCTCTTTGGTCAAGGCCTCTATATGCTCATAAATTAGCTCATTTCTAACACACTGCTCACTCAGTTTGTCTTTTAGAGCTACGACATCTTGAGCATCGACTTTCATATTAGCCCTAAGATATTCCTTAATATCTAACAAACTAGCGTTTTCTGATTTTAAGGATTGGATTTGAGCTATCATGGTTGCATGTGTTTCTAACACTAGGTTCAATCTATCATTTAACGTAGCACATAAAATACATAAATCATAAAACGTAGAAAGTAAGAGACACCTTTTTGCCATCTGATTCCACATTTGCCATTTGAGCTGTAAACTCCAGAGTGGTTTGCTCCTTATATTTTTCCAACAACAAATGTTTGAATCGGACTGCTGGGTGTCCTCCTTTTCTGCTTCAGCTCTTTCATCGGTCTCAGTTACCTCAGCCTTAAAAGCTCTGGCATTAGACTCTAGATGAGTACTCCAATCATATGTACCATGAAGATGTCTATTAGAAGATAGATTCGTTTACAGACCAGCAATTGCAGCTTGATTCCCTGAACTACTCGAATTCTATCTACTCTGATTCTGATAGTTCTCAACCTTTGGTCTTTGACATTCACTAGCAAAATGTCCCAATCCTTGACAATTGTAACACTTCACCTTTGACTTATCAAAACCAACATTGTTACTCACACTCAGATTCCTTCTAGTTCTCTTCAAAAACCTTAACCCTCTGCGTTACCATGACCAGTTGCCATTGTAAGTCCATCTGCTCTAAGTCGTCCGGATCTACCTGACTATAATCCTCTTCCCATAGAGCTGGATCTTTGATTTTACCTTGAAAGAAGTTTCTGTATGCTGCTACAAACGAAGCTAGAAGATTTAGATGCTCTTCAGCTGATTCAGTGCTAATAGGCATTTTGGTATAGCCTTTAGAAGTTGATCCTGAGTGATGTGGTTTGTCTTCCGGTTTAGAAAACCCTAAGAATGCTCTACAACCAAATTCTTCAGCTTCAACTGGTATTTCATCTTCTCCAGAAAAGAATGTTAAGGCCCCCGACTTCAGTTCACTAGAAGTTGATGTCTTTGATTTTCCGAAGTACCTTTCAGGGTCCTGTACTTGGTCAAATTCCCTCTCCTTCTTCTGTAACTTAAAGTTGTAGGCCCTCAAAGTTCCAATGACTTCGTCTAGAGTAAGAGTTTCCAACTTGTCTTCATCATGTTTTATCAGCGTTGTGTACATCTCCCACTTTGCTGGTAAAGCATCAAGAAGCTTTTCTATCTTTTCGGACTCTGAATACTCAACCTGGTGATTATCCAGCTCAGTCAAAAGGTGATAGAATCTAGTGATTCTGTCACCCAATGTCTCATTCTTCAGACAATTGAAGATAGCAAACTGCTATTTTAGTAATTCCATTTTCCCTATTCTAACCCTAGGATTTCCCTCATACATTTTCTCCAACGCCTCCCATAGATCCTTAGAGGTTTGGTGATTTTTAAAGTTGTCTAAAGTATTCAACGATAATGCCATTCTAATTGCAGATAGAGGTCGATTCTCAGCCTTATAAATTTTCTTGTCGTCATCTTTCATATTTTGATACGACAAAACTTTTAATCTACCCTCGAGCTCTTGTCTTGGGGGAACGTAGGCTTCGTTTATGCATATTCACATACACATATCGTTGAATCTCGCGAAGTCTGCAAATCTGTCCTTCCACCAGTAATAGTCTCTTATTTTCATCACCTTGGGTGGTGAATTGGATTTGCCCACCTCATGGTCCATTTCAAAAAACTTATGCAAACTTTTCATTCTTGTAGAACTTTTTGTTTTCGAACTTAAACTATTTAATTTTAAAATAAATTGAAAAGCAAATCATACGGACTTAACTAAGTTTGTATAATTTTAAGTTCAAAATTGTTTTGTAAATTTAATTCGTTTTAATGGTTTAGTTCGAAATTAACAAGTTCGAATGATTGCAAGTTCGAGAAACCCTAATTCCAAATTTGAGATTCTGACAAGATTGAAGTTCTGACAAGTTTGAACCAAATCAAATTCGTGAAACCCTAAACAGTCAACTTTGAATCCCTGACAAGTTCGAAATCTCTGACAAGTTCGAGGAACAATCAAGTTGGAAACCTTGACAAGTTCGAAGAACAATCACGTTCGAACCCATGACAAATTCGAGACTGCTTATGTTCGTGGAGGAGCGTATTCTGACAAGTTCGAGGAACCCTAAATCACCCATAACTTCGAGCGTCGCAAGTTTGATAAACAGGCAAAAATTCGGATTTTTAAAGATTTCAGATTAAATCAATGTTTTTAAGATTAAAAACAATGACTTCTACTGAAAAGATGAACTAATATGAATGTTTGCCAATAAACTTGCTTGAAAAACTCTGAACACTTCGATATACGTGATTTATTCGTTAAAATGCCAAGAAACCTTATGAATGTTCAACCAAACATGACGAACACGAAGAACAATCAGGATGGCTCTGATACCACTTGTAAGGTCACCATGTCAGCGGATCGGAACAAGGCGCGACGTCCAACGATGCGGAATCCTCGTTAGACGCTTAACAAATCGATCCCGCGCGGAACATGGAAATTCGATGTAAGAACCGACCCCACACGACGTATTGCTCAAAGAAACTCTCTGAAAACCTTTCTAGCTCGTACGTGCACAAAACTAGCTCTGAAATTCGTATTCTCAAAAGATTATGAAATAATCTGATTAAGTTCTAATTATAATCAACTAAGTTCATTTAGGCCCAATCCCACGAACTTAATTAAGTTCAAGCCCAATACCCTACGAACTTAGGCTACCAAAGTTCGTATGGTGTGACTTAAGTTCGTGGCTTTAGCCTTAAGAACTTATTTTCACATTTAAGAACTTATCTTTACATTCAAAAACTTAACATGCAAATGTAGACATCAAATACAATCTAACACACATGACTTGTATTAATAAAGCCTCATCTATTACATTTGAGTATGTAGGTCCCGAGAGGTTCCCAAAGTATATAGTTATAAGCTGTAGAGGGGGGTGAATACAACAATTTAAAAACTACACACTCTTTTTCTCAATGTTTGTATGTATTATCAACAATTTGTTAATTACAAACAAGCTTGAATGCGGAATAGTTCAAGCTGAGATGACAGATACAACAGTATGTTCACTAGTCTAAGACAAACTCAAACTAGTATACAATGAATACACTCACTAAGATGCACTCACTGTGTTTACAAGACTTAAGGAACAACATATGTAAAACAGCTTAGACACACAGATGCTGGTTTACACAGAAGGCTTGCATGCATGAAAATCACACTTGCACGTTCACTCTTGGTTTCAGCACTTAGCTTTCTTCACTCTTCTTTCTGACCTTAGAAGCTTCCTTTTATACTCACTCAGAGGATCTAAGAGAAACATCTTCATTGGACGGAATGAAAAAGGAGAAGTCTCGTTGAAAAGACAATATAACCTTTTCTGCACTTTTCTGAAAAGCAGACTTGTCTTCACATGTGCAGAACTTTTGTCTTTTTACTTTATCTACTGTTGCATTGCCTTTAACTAATTTAGGAATGTCAACTTTGCGTCTTTCTTCCTTGTAAAGGCCTATTTTGATATAAGAAAAAGGTCTGTCACCCTTTTTCAAATAACCTTTTGTCTTCATGTTACAGAACAGCTTGGGCAGGCTGAGCATTTCTGTTTTCCACTTTGTCTTCGACTTTGTAAACTGATCTTGTAGTCAAAAACAATACATGACGACTTGGAAACATATTCCATAAAGTGTTTAGCCTGTTCACAAAGACAGGTTTCTTGTTCACAAAGACAAAACATCTTTAAAAATGCCCAAGCTGCTCAACAGTGTAGAGCAGCGTAGACAGTTTATGTCCAGCCTGTTCAGCAGACTGAACAGCTTGGACAAACTGTCTTAGTTGCAACACATGCAACATATAGAACAGCTTTAGACTGATATTGCAAATCATTTTCAGGTTTCAATAAGGCATATAACAGGCCTTAAATTCAACTTTCAAATGCATCAACAGGTTTGATTATAAAATCTCCCCCTCAGATGCAGAACAGGTTTGACTGAGGCCTTTTTGTGCCTAACAATCTCCCCCTATTTGCAATAACCAGTTCAAGCTGGTCCTGTCAAAAATCACTATATATTTTTACAGTACAATTGCTGAAATAAAATTACAACATTACAGTAAAGTAAAAGATCAGTTTATATATACACTGATTCTTGACTATACTAGAACAACACATGTTCTTACAAGAGTACAACTAATGTACTAATGTATTTTACAACTA
>JAANYP010005674.1:472500-575723 GCA_020465985.1 Centrapalus pauciflorus | reverse complement strand
AGCAGGCGGTGCACGGATCAAAATGGTGGTGGTCATCGACATGTTACGGTGGTCAGAGGCTGGTGGTTAACCATGTTACGATGAAGATGGTGATGCATCGTTGTTGAAGGTTAGTGTTATTTGAGTTTTTAATACACATGTTTCTTATTGAATATTAACGTGTTGTTTGGAATTCTAATGCATTATTATTTTGAAAGATGAATATCATTATTTTCGATACAGTATCGTTTTGGAAGATAAAGATGATGACTTTTACTAAGATGAAAATTTCTGAAAATGAAGATTTTTGGGGTGCATCACTGTTTTGAAAGACGGAGATGATGATTTCTGATGCATCGTTGTTTTGGAAGACGAAGATGATGAGTTTTTTTTGGAAGATAGTGATGTTTGATGAATCGTTGCTCTGGAAGACGAAGATTATGATTTCATTTTCAAATTATTAAATTTGGATGTAGATTTATTTTTAAATTTAGAATTATGTTTAAACTATGGATATTTTCAATTTGGATATAAAAAGTAATGAAATTATTATTTTTGGAAAAAGATATTATACACCCAAAATACCCTTATGCATCTACTTTTAAATGCATCGTGATGCATTAATCTAATAACGTATATGCATCTAATCTAATGGCTACGATTGGTTTCCAAAGTTTTCCGATGCATAGTGTGTGTGAGTGTGAACACACACTTACTTACATAATTTTGATGTATGTGAACATGCATTTAAGTGATGCGTGTTTTCATGCACTTAGAGTGTTTGGATTTACGTGAAATTAACATATGATCTGTGTAATGTTAATTAAAATATGTTCATTAGAAAAAATTTCAAAAAACTTACTTTTAAGGGTGATACCTTCTGGTGCGCTGCATAATGGTTTGTACTCACTTGAACCTAAATATATATATATATATGTTCAAGTGAGTACCAACTATTACGCAGCGCTCCTGAAGGTACCACTCTTAAAATTATTATTTTTTGAAATTTTTTTCATAAACATGTTCTAATTAACATTACACAGATGATATATAAATTTCACGTAAATTCGAACAATCTAAGTGCATGAAATCATGTATCACATAAATACACGTTCACATGTATGTAAATTTATGTAAGTGTAAGTTTACATTATTTTTTAGCAGCTAGGAGATGTGAATGTATGTGAAAATTTACATATGATCTTCATAATGTTAATTAAAACATGTTTATGAAAAAAATTTAAAAAGAGTTTTTAAAGGTGGTACCTTGTGGTGCGTTGCATAATGGGTGGTGCTCTCTCGAACCATATGATCTGTGTAAATATTTATATATATTTAAAGAAAAATGGTATTTGTCATGTTTCCCCGATTTTATATGTTTATTTAATTAGAGTTTTAGTTTTTTATGATTTGTAAATAAATGTCTAGGGTTAATGTTTAAGTTTCGACGACTAATATTAAATAATTACCTAAATTTAATACTGAAATTAGATTTGAATAGTTGGATGTAAATTTTATCTTTTATGTGCCCGTATAACAAATTAATATAATAAATAATTTAAATGTTGACGTTCAAAATAATATTCAAATATTATTAATAAACCATTTCCCTAATTAAATAAATTATCCTTAAAACTATATAATAATTAAAAAAAAAATACAAATTGCCACATGACATCATCACATTCCACCTAAAACGATAATTACATATTGTTATTTTAAAAACAAACTTAAACCAACGATAAATATAATGCATTTTTTCTAATATCTATAAATATTAATAAAAATAAAAGATAAAGATAATTCTATCATCTTTCAATATCTATAAAGATTAATAAATATAAAAGATACATACAATATATTATTTATTATATCTTTAAATATAAATAAATATATAAGATTTAAATGTACATCCAAATTATATCTTATATAAACTTATCTATATCTAATTAAAAAATATTATTTTTTTATTTATAACTTATCAATATATATATTAAAAATAAATACAAATCATATAAACAATATTAAACATTTAAAAAGTAAAAATAATACAATATTAATAAAATCATATTTAATAACATTTTATTTATTATAAAATTATATATATATATATATATATATATATATATATATATATATATATATATATATATATATATAACATATAAATAATATATATGACAAATAATTGTACTTTTATTTTTTTAAATAATAATTAACATTATATGAGTTAATTTTAAGTTTACGTACATTTCATCTAATCAATTATTTATTAAAATTTATTAACGTAATACGTGGGTTCACAAACTAGTAATTATAATGAAAAATATTAAATGTCATAAGTGTTTAAAACTTCAATACTTCTAACTTTAATGTTAATTGTATTATATTTAATTTTTATAGTTTCAGAAGAAATATTTATTAAAATTATCTATCATGTGTAATGTATGGATCAATAAACTATGTTTATATATCCACATATAGTCACATACACAAACAATATTTTATCACATATAGCATGAATTAGCTTGACTAAACTCATACCCAAAAATGAGCTAAATTAGCTTGACTATACTCCTTTTAACGCTTCTTAGTTCGTTAGTCTACTTGAAAAGTTAACCAACCAAACTTCGGTGCCCTCCTGATTTTCAATTTTATCGTGTTTTCTTTATATCCATTATATAATTTACTGATCCGGATCCACATAAATGAGTTATTTTTTTAACTGTGGTTGAAGACAGGGATGGGCAAGAATCAGTTTGGATCGGTCGTTGACGAAAACTAAAAACCAAACCGTAACTTCGGTTTTTATATTTAAGAAACCGTTTGGTTTGGATTTAAACAATTTGATTTTTCGTTTTTTATTTCAGTTTCGGTTTTTTTCGCTTTTTCTTTGTTCATGGTTTTCAACTTTAAGTCTTTCTTTCCAAAACCAAAAACTACACAAACACACACACATATATATAGGAATAAACATATATATGGATACATAAAACCAAAATATATAATACTTTGTGTATTATTTCACAAACAAGAATTTAAAACATTAAATCATTTATCATTCAAAACCATGACAAACATACAAATGGAATATTAATAATAACAACAATAATCATCATTATTATATATTCAAAATGAGTTTTAGCCTCATATAAAATTTAGACATTGAAAAGTTAAAACGTTCAATAAAAACTTAAACGAAGAAGTGTAACGAAGGAAGAGTAATTACTATTTTATAATTATAAACACTTGGTTCGGTTTGGTTTTTTTTCGGTTTTTTTAACCTCCAAACCGAAATATTTGGTTTTTGAAAATTCAAAGTCCAAACCAATCCAAAGTCCAAACGGTTTGGTTTATTGGTTCCGGTTTTTTTGTTTTTTTTTTCGGTGTCGGTTTGGTTTTTGTTTTTTTTTTTTGCACACCCCTAGATGAAGATGTACAAAGTCAGAATTGAACCATGAAACTAACGGAACAAATAGTGTGGTTGTCGATTCTGTGTCCGATCCAGCTAGGTTTACTTTTATACATGTAAGTTTTTATACTGGAACCATCTAGTTCGGTCCTCAGTTCCCATTCTTTCAAGTTTTCGATCCGGTTTTGGACTATTGCACACCACTAAGCCTAACTATAGCCTCGACATCTTGGATTATCCTGTCCACATGGTTTATACTTTATACAACGCGTCCCCTCCATCTAAACCAAACACTTCTTTTCTCTTCCAAATGGTGAACATGACCGATGCCCAAGTAGTGCTATCGCTTTCATTTCCTAACATTTTCTTTTGTCATGAAAAGAGGAATGGTAGATAAATAAGCACAACAGACGTGACGGCACAATGGTCCTGCACAAACCCAGAAGCCCTTAACACCATATACGACACTAATGCTACGATCCAAATCATGATGGTCCTCTCAGGCCTCGGATCAAACCTAACCTGTTGGTTGTGTCATAACTTGTCTCCTAATAACCTGATGTTCGATGTAGAAGAGAAAATATTCCGAGATACTAGTTACCATACCAAAAGAGTGTTACTATTTAATGGATGATTCTGAATACTAACATTTTAAATAGCATGATTTGATAATTATAATACTAGCAAATGTATTAAGAAAATTATGAAACAGAATAAAGAAAAAAGTATATGATAGTAATGACTTACTTTAGAGACTTGATTTCTCAGACCCAAGAGATCACAAGTTTTGAATTCCATTCTCCATTTGCCAATTTATTAGAAGTTCAGAACTGTTCATTTCCACTATCCACAAGAGAAGAGCTACTCATATGTACACAACTTAACAGTCAACATATCAAAAACACCATAGTCAAAGTCGATGGCAACAATACATGAACAAATGATCAAAGGTTTTGTTTGGTTCACTGAATTTCACAGGATTTAGAAATCCTCTCGTTTATTGGACTGTTTCAAAATCTTCTAACCATAACATCCCATGAACTCCAAATCCTGTGATATCTTCTGAAATCCAACAAACCAAAAGAGTAATTTTGTAACTCTGCCATGTGTAATTGTTAATCGAACTAAAAAATGTGAAATTTTGCATTCAAACATGTGCCATCAACACAAAAGTAGGACTCGATTCTGGAAATCATAAGCATGCACAGTGCAGAAACAATAACATTAAATACTGCTACAAGAATCTAAAAGGAAAAGGCAGACAACAACACACTACAAAGGGCAAAGCTTGCAGTCATTAATCTGACATAGAGTTTACACCTACACCTCTGGTTTAGTGAAACCGAAAACATCATGAACATTTATCGCCTTAATATGGTTTAACAGCACACCATTTAATATTTAAAATACGATAAACGCAGCTGACAAAAATTTAGAAATCGAAAAGGAAAGCATCAGTCACCTTAGCTTGAAACTCCACTACTCAAGGTGTTAGTTAAGATCTGAAGACATTTCCTTACGCTTCAACTCCAACGCCATTTGTTCATTCTCCAACTTCATCCTCTCGTTTTCCACCCTCATCATCTCGAGTTCACCATCCTTTTTCTGGCGGAACCTTTGCCACTTGAACCGTTCTTTCTCCAATTCTAACATCTGTGCTTGGATATGTATCTTCTGCTCTTCCAGTTGTACCATCCGGTGTTTCATCCACTGATCCTGTAATAGATTTGCTTTCATTCCCTCTGGTGCCGCTTGATTCATGTCAGTCTGCACATTTTTGGGCTGTGAAATGAAATTCTTGTTAGAAACAAGGTTGTGACCTTCACATTGTTTTGCCCTCTTTGAAGATCCCTCACCAACACCATATGCTGCTCTTTGATCCAAATTTAGACCATGATGCTGCTCATCGTATTCATCATGATCATCTATGTATGGATCTTGATCATCTTCATCGAGATCCTCATGTGACCCTCGTCTTCCATCGTTGTTGTCATGATCATCTCTGGCTCTAAGAGCTAATCGCAGTGAGCGCTGCAGTTCGGGGTCTGCAGGAAGGTGCAAGCGGTTCCCGTTATGGTATGAACACATCTCCTCATAGTATAAGTGTTTAGAGCTGAGAATCTTCCGAACTTCTTCTTTTGCTTTGTCAGACACATGATCCATTATATCAAGAAGTGAGGGGTTTTCAACCACCTCACAAGAAGTACCTCTGCCAAGAATTTCGTTAAGCCTCTTGTACCGTTTGTTCAAATCATTAAACTTATCCTCACACTGCTGAGGCGAAACAAAATGACCCCTTTCCGCCATAACTTTCGAAACTGATTTCCACTTACCCTTCTTCTGTAAATTTGAATATTTGCGTCTGGATCCACCTCCATACTCCATAGCAGCATCTTCACCGATGTAAGAAACTGCAGTTATTAAAAGCCTAACCATCGGATCACTCCATTTCACTCGTTGCCAAGTTGACATATTTTTCCCACGGCTATCGTCAGTACGATTCTCATGACTGTCTTCCGCAAAACTTGGCTCATCCTCATCACTCAAACAACTCTTTCCCCTGTCCCCTTTTGCAAAATCAGCCAAAGAGATGGTCTGGTTATGCCGATCACAATCTTGCATCGTTCCCATTCGAAGAGGGAAACTCTCATGAATCGAAGGATGAACCATGGATCCTTGTTGTCTACCAGATTGGGGGTGATTATGACTATGATGATGTTGATGAAGTGTAAAAGGATTGTTATTGTTAAGTTGTTGATGGTGAGCTCTCATAGAAACTTGCAAGTCAAAACTTCCTCCTGAACCCGAAATCATATTCCCAGAGGATAAATTACCCTCCATCCTAGAGAAATCTAATTGAAATAAAACCCTATTTTCCTCCTTGAAAGACGCATCAAATTTCACACTCCAAAAACCATTAGCCGAAAATTCAGCTAAAAGAACACATAATACATGTCCTAAACATGATCAATCACCAGAATAACTTTCATGAAATGCCTTTTTTCTCGAGTAATATTTCACTTTACAGCTCAGGCAAAGCAAACCCTTCCGTACTAAAAGCACATCCTAAAAACGTTATCCACGGCCTTACATAACAATACCATCCAAAATCACAAATTAAACAAAGACTCAATCAAAATATCGATAAAAGTAAACGCCTGCTGAAGGAATCAAGCAAAAACCAAATCGGAAAAAAAGAAAAAGCAAAAACCTAAGTAAATAGAATCCAATAAATGGAAGTAAAAAAATAAATATGGAAATACTCACTTACACTGGTGAAAATAGGAAGGAAAGAGATAGTGGCAAAGAGAATTTGGCGACGGAGAGATCTGAAAGAGATGAAATTAGGAGGGTTTATTTGCAGGTTCAATGAATGGAGGCTGGACAGTGGGGGCCAGGAGTTTTTTAGCTCCGAGAAAGAAGCGTAAAAGGATAAAAGGCCAAAATTAGGAGTTTATATTATACAGATCGTGCTAAGTGCCAACAAACTCATAGAAAACAAATAAATTTTAGGAAATTTAAATTCTTGTAAGAAAACTTAAATTATAAAATTTTGATGATCTTAATGCAAATTTGCTTTTGAGTTGGATTTGTATAATCAAAATTGTTTCTATAATATTATTATGATAAAAAAGTTTCTACTTTAAAATAAATAAATAAATAAAAGATAAATGGGATGAATATACATCTATCATCATGGACAAAAATTAGTGATGAACTTGTGAAAGAACTGAACCAGTCCAATCCATGTGATATTTGGTTGAAACCAAATAGATATTAATTATGTTGTTCGGACTTAGCGTCATTGTTATTATTTACAGAATTAAGATTTTAAATAATTATATTAATGTTAACAAGTTTTAATAGTTGAATATACATCCACCATCATTAAAAAAATCAATTACAGACTTATGAAAGAAGAACAAGACATGATAGTTGTCATGTGGTAATAGGGTGAGCGACGGAGCCGATTTTTCGAACCTAGCCTGGTACCGAACCGGACCGGTACCGACCGATACCGAATTAATATATTTCGGTTCGCTACTCGAGTGTTGAATTAGTTAAAAATCTATTTTCGGTACCCACAGTTTCGGTCTCATATTTATCCCAAATCTCTTAATTCGGTTTCGGTACCATATTTATACCGAACCGGTACCATATAAATTTAACTGGTTCGGTATTCGGTTCTTCCACGTCTCTTATTTCAGTTTCGGAATTTTTGGTTCGATCCGGTCCGCTCCAGGTACCGAGCTCACCCCTGTGTGGTAATGAAATCCAAATGGTATTCGTTAGTATGCTCATTCCTCTAATCCATGTGATGTTTCGTTGAAACCAAAATAGGTTATAGTTATTTAGTTTGAATTTTATTATGGTTATTATTGATAGATTTGAGATTTTAGAAAAACTATTTATATCAAGTGTTCATATATTACTCCTTATGTCTAATATTTATCTTAAAGGTTTCAATATCATAAAATTTTAAATGATATTGCTTATGATTCCAAACAACCAAACATTACAATTTGTTTTGTAAAACAAATTGTAACTGGTTCCACACAATCCTAGGCAAATTGGTTTGACTCTATCTGTTCTACACAGGTGTAGTTAGGGGTGTTCAAAACCGGATATCCGAATTTTCGAATATTATAGTGAATTTTGTTTTCCGAATCCGAAACGAAGTTTCGGATTCGGATATCGGATTATCCGAATATCCGAAAAAATATCCAAAAATTCATATTTTTTAATTTTTTTAAAGATTAAATCAAATATTTAATTATCTAACATACAAATTTATATATCCAAATAGATATTAAAAATAAATATATCACAAACTAAATGTATCCGGAATTATTTTACTCAAAACGACTAAAAAAAATATAAAAAAATTAAATTTTATTAAAATATTAGTTAATAAATCTATAATACTAAGATAAAACTCAAAAATATACATTAGAATAATAATAAACACTCAATATTATGTAAATAATCAATACTAAAGGTATAACAAAATTTTTTAGGAAAATATTTTTTTGGATTTTCGGATATCGAATTATCCGAATATCCGAAAATCTGAAATTTTACTATCCGAATCCGAAATTTCGGATCGAATATTCGGATTTTTGTTTCGGATGCCCGGATTCGGATATCTTTGAACACCCCTAGGTGTAGTAAGTCACCCCTCTACTCAATTTCTAGCAAGTTTAAACCCCTTAGAATTAACATTTAACTGGTCTCTACAGGCTTCTTAACCAATTCCCACAACTTCATAAGCTTTAACACCATCAAATCTAGCAAAATAGAGTTTCTTACAGTTCCCAACTCAAGAACTAAAAGATGACGATGATGTTCAATTCGTGAGTTTCAGCAATTTTGGCAGGTTTCATACCCAAATATCGATGTCGTATTTACAAATTATAATCGGATTCTAGTTAACAGTTAAATTTCACAAAATCAAGAAAAAAATATTTTAACTTGTGAATTTTTCTGGAAAAAAATTAATGAAATGACGAAAACACAAAAACCGTAAAAAAAAATGTTGGTTTTTATTCGCTATAAACCCTAAATAAAATATATTTAGTAAAACTATATCTGGTAAGTAATTAATTTTTTGTCAATCTTATTTTATTTTGATAATGTCCGATGCGCAATTACTTTTTAATTATTATTATATTACCTAAAATAAATAATAAATGAATCGTATAACTGACATATCCAAAAACTCATATATCTATATGAATGATTTTTAATTTACATGTGTTTTTACTAAATTTAAGTTTAATTGAATTGAATCAGGATAATTTGAGAATGTAAATGTTGATGAAAAAGATTAGTATGAATGACATAAAGAGATATAAAATCAGGATATTTTCTATATCGTTTCATGAAAGTATATATGGTTGTAAAAATATATAATTATAAAGGATTACAACAATAAATTTTACTCACAGTACGTAGAAACTAATAATAAAATTAAAAGTTAATATAAAATCAGATTTTATATATATGCACACGAATAAAAGAAGGAAATTAATCAGTTGAAAATATATAATAGAATTAATTAATAAAATAATTAGATAATTAAAACCCCTTTGGTAATTATAACAATATTTTTATCATAAACCGGAACAACTGAACCGAAAAGGAAAAAAAACCCGGTCAAATCCCAAATGGTTATCTTTTTTTTGAACGGCTGGTGTGGTGGTTATCGCTTAGGCCCAAGTGTCAACAGATCCCGGTTCGATCCTTACCACAATCTTCTAGTTATATTAAAATCTTCATAGTTAAATTAGTTCACCTGAAGGGAAAAACCCCAAAATCTGCCTCTAGTGAGGATCGAACCCAGGCAACAACCCTCCCCAAGCCTCTTATGGAAACTTGGTGGCTACCAGATCTGAGTACCTTTCTTGTGTTGGCCATGCATGGCCATGGCCATGCATGCGTGAATCAACTGAGAAATTAATTAGCGACAATAAATTATTGAAAACCAAACAAACAAAACTCTTAATTAATGAGTTAATTCATAATTAAACGACATTGATCATTAATTATCATAAACTTTTTAATTAATTAATATTTTTAATTTATCATAACATGCTGGTAGATAGAAAGATGATTAATCTCATGCAAATTCTTCAAATCACAGCTTCAAGAAATCTTTGGGTCCTCCAATTTTAGACAAATCTGCTTCATGCTCATCACTCGACGAGTCGGATTTGCCCTCCAACGTTACTTTCAGTTCTTTGAGTTTGTCTCTTAGTTGCATAAGCTCGTCTACCCCGAGGCTTTCGACATATTCTTCATACGTTTTCCCACCATACGACGCTTTTATTTGCTTTTCGAGACATTTTCCTAGCTTCTTCTCCTTCACCAATCGTTCGTTTACTTCGTCAAATTGCTGTTGGAGCTCTTGCGACGTTGAATCATCGAAAAAGTCAGCAATCCTTTTGACGATTTCACTGTCCTCGGATTCACCATTGGATTTGAGAAACTTCTTTACGACGCTACCAATGCTCGGGCTGCCAAAAGACACCGGCTTGCCGCCGACGGAGAAGATGATGATGACAATGTGCACGCCACATAGCGTCGAGATCTCGCTGGCTTTCTTGAATAAACCGTTGCAACGCTTGGAAAGGGTAATCGATCGGTCCTTTTCGTCTTTGATTCTTTTCCGCTGGGTCTTGAAACGACCCTTACTCGGTCGTCTTGCCATGCCTGCCAGCCTTCGATCAAAGCTTCAAATTAAATTATGAGATTGGTAATTGGTTGTGAAAGGTTTGATATGGTATTTATAGAGAGCTGATACAAGACTCTATTTAATTTCATATAATGGTTTGTTTGACTTTTTATTTTTTGTTTCAATTTCGGATATTTAGTAAATAATTTATGCAATTTAAAATCTGGCCACTTTTATTCTTACACCCCACACACAGAAAGAGAGTATCATTTATTATGCAATGCATCAAAATATACCATTTTTAAAAAACCTAACCATAAACGTGTTTTAATTAACGTTATAAAAATGATATGTAAATTTTGCATACATTCACGTCTTCCAAAACTAATGTGAACGTACACTTACATAAATTTGAATGTATGTGGACGTACTTTTATGTGATGCATGAATCATGATTTCATACATTTAAAATGTGTGAATGTGCATGTAATTTATATATCATATTTGTAATGTAATTAAAACATGTTTATATAAAAAGTTCAAAAAAAATATTTTTAAAAGTGATATCTTCTTATGTGTTGCGTAATAAGTAAAACTCAATTGAATATATATATATATATATATATATATATATATATAGGGGTGGATTCAATAGAAAACATGTATTCATCGGAAAACCAGGGAACCACTTTATAGCAATTGGATCAGGTGATGCATCACGCAGAAAGTCGATGCATCACACGGGGATTTGATGCATCACGCGGAAATTGTGATGCATTTGTGGTGGTGCATGAGATGTTATAAGGTTTTCCGATACATGTTGTTTTCCATTGAATCCCTTTCTATATATATATATATATAAAAGAATAGAGTTAATGCTTAATAAATTACAATGTTCTTAATAAAAAAGTAGTTAATGTACTTACAATTTAGTAGAAATATATTAGAATAATTATCAAAACTTTAATTTGAATTAGTGGAGGATCGTGGGGAAATCATAGTGATTTAATCATCTACTTTAATTATTTTTAATTTATTATTGTTGTTTTTGTAAGAATAAAAAAATAAAATTGATATAGTTGCATACATACAAAATTAATTAGTGTTCATGAACCTTTCATTTTGATGCACAAACTTCTCTGTCTATGCAAAAAAATTTATATACGAGTTAATACATAAATCAATATAAATACACAAACTAGTATATATACAATTTAATAAAGGGAAAATGACATCAAATAGCTCTGAACTTTCGACTTTGTACACATTTATGTAGTGAACTTTTTTTGTGCACATTTGGTAGTCAAAGTTTCAAAATTGTTCCAATTTGGTAGTTGGCGTACCTGTTAACCGGTTGCTTCCGGTTTCGATGTCTATGTGGACAATTTTTTAATGACGTGACTACCCGTTTTTATATTATACACGGTTTTATCCATGTGGCAACCCGTTTTTTAAAATCACCTGGTTATAAACCCGGTTCATTTTTCACACGATCGATCCAACTTGTAAGAACCGGGTTTATAACCGGGTAATAAAACCTGGTGATTTTTAAAAAACGGGTTGCCACATAGATAAAATCGAGTATAATATAAAAACGGGTAGCCACGTCATTAAAAAATTGCCCACGTAGGCATCGAAACCGGAAGCAACCGGTTAACAGGTACGCCAACTACCATATTGGAACAATTTTGAAACTTTGACTACCAAATGTGCACAAAAAAAGTTCACTACATAAATGTGTACAAAGTTAAAAATTCAGAGCTATTTGATGTCATTTTCCCTTTAATAAATAAACATAACTTTATTTGATTATTTTTGCCTTCCAAAAGTAAATGTTTTGTTTGATTTTTTTATATTTTTTTATATATAAGGGTTTTTGGTTTTTGCGTTATGATTGAGATTATTACGTTAAAATAACGTAATTAGTTTAAAGTGTTTTGATTGTATTCATTAATAAACGTTTATTTGTGTTTAAAATTAATTCTAGCACACTTTTTCATAAGTTCAAAAATGTAGTTTATTTGCTTAATAAATGATTATTTGGTCATTTTACAAATTAAAATACAAATCAAAACACTTTAAAACCGGATTATTTGATAATTGTGATATCAAACAACAGAAGGTAAACCAAACACTAATGTTGCGTTTATTTAACAAAAAGTAGTAATTTTTCAATTTCAGTTTTTCAGGAAAAAAGCAATTGTTTCTCTAAAAAAGTGAAAACTTGTTTAGATGATGAAGTTTTAGTTTTAAGAAAAATAAGATCGATGATTATAAAATTAAAAAATAGGATAGGTGATTGAAAAGTAAGATAGAGAAATAGAGTATTATAAAGAAAATATAGGGTGTGTAATAGAAAAATAAGAAAGAAAGTATAAAAAGTGGTATTTTAAAAAGTGAAATGAAAATTTATGAAATTGTTGTTAGTTAAACAAGTTTTTTTTTTTTTTTTTTTTTGAAAAGTAAAATGGAAATTTTGGAAATTTTCATCAACTAAACGCAACCTTTCTGGCAACACTTTTTGTTACAACTATTATCTGATTATTAGTTTCTAAATGTTGCAACACTTTTTTAATCGCAAATCCAAGCACCCTCTAAATAAGTCAAAGGAATAACATGCAATTTAACTGTATTTTATAAATAATTCATTCATTTGTAATATTTATATATATGATAAAGGGGAGCACATCTTGTCAACTGTCGCGCTTTAAACACATATTAAAGATATTCACATAATACTTGGGCCACTAAACTAGTTATAATATAAAATACTACGTGGTCTAACTTTGACCAAAAAATCCTTGACGAGTATTAATAAAAAATTGGTTTGTAAATAATAATAGTAGAACAACTGTGACTTGTTTGACTCGGAGGAGATGTTGCCGGGTCATGTAATCCTTCACTGGATAACCAATCTCGTCAAACTCAACAGAGTATAAAGTAAAGAAATAATATCAGTTAAATCATTTAATTACCAAAAAGTATTCATACATGAACAATCGTCATTCTCATTGTTAAGATAAAACATGTGTTGTGCCAATCGAATAGATTGTGAGGAATATGAAATTGTGAAAAATAAGAATAAAAGATAATTTAATTGATCGTAAAAGAAGAAATTACAAAGTCAATTGATTGTGTGAGAAAAGTATCAAGAACAACTGGATGATAACGTTGGAAACTAATCCATAATATATTTTAGGGATTTATTTCATTTGAATATATTAAATATAATGGATTTTAATGATTTGAATAAGATATTATATGAATATTAATTCAGTTAAAGATAAAATTGAATTTGTTAAATACAGATAAATTTTTTTCTTAATTAAATTAAAATTAAATTTTTTGATAATTAAATGATGGACTCGTATTGTTTATTTACTTGTTCAATTATTTTAGCTTCTTTAATCATCCTTTCCTTATATATGATATCTGTAATTCTACATCAAAACAACGTTTTACTTGATCCAGACTATATACATAATATTATTTTACATATAACTTATATTTTAAGAGTGAAAATTGAGTTTATCAATAAAACCATTAAAAGTGGTTCCATGTTAACAATGCACTTGATATTTTATACAAATTAACATATTTTGTTAACTAAAAATATACTTGTTCTAATTTTTTTTAATAAGGTTACACTTTTGATCACATTTATCTAATAAATGTTTATTTCTTGATAAAATGATAATATGTTTGGTTTGCAAAATGTTTCGAGAGTTTTGGAATATGTTAGATGATTTGGAATTGACAATGCTTAAAACCTCTAATACAAGTTTTGTTTTAGATACAATAGTGGTCACTTTATTGGCATTTAACAAGTTCTTTTATTTTATAAATAAATTATGAAAATATTTGCTTCATAATAATTTATAATCATATAAACAATTAATTTATCTTTGTATAAATTGATTGTTTGTGAATTGTTTTAAAACCATTACTAAAATAACAAAATATGCATTCAACAAGAAAACAGTCAATGCTATTACAACTCATAAATGTCATTTATTGTTACCAAAACAAAATTGTAAATGATAATGACAGATAAGAACGATAATCTATTACCTGTAATTAGATGTCATAATTTTTTATAGGGTGCATTAAAAACGTGATATTGTGAATTATTTTTTGATGATGAACACATTAAAGTAGAGGTGTGTAATGCTACAGAATTAAATTGTAGTTTAGATTGTAACTTTAAGAAAAAGAAACAGGAAACCGACTGGGGCTATATGATACAATGGTATTGATGCTAGTTTTATCTGATTCTGATACACACCAATATTTCATAGTTTATTGCATTTTTCTTGTATGTGAAAAGAAATACTAAGTCGTAGTGGACTAAATTCATGAAACTAATAAGATATTAACTAATATCAAGCCATATGATGTGTGTGTCTATATATATGTGTGTGAGTGTAGTCTGATATGATTCATTGACTTTACGATTTTGTCTCGTCTTCTACACTTTCATACTTGAAAGTGTTTTTAGTGAAAGGATGTTCTTCATACATTGTGTGTTTTTTGGATTCACCTGGATGTAAAAGAAGTTAGAGAATGTCAATTGTCAAGGATTCAAAGTTACATGACACTATCCGGATGTATTTCTAAAGGATTTGTGCTAATTGCAACATATAACTTGATAACTGACATGATGAAAAATATTATTCTTTTTTTAGTGTATAAAAGTATAGAATTAGATACTACTATTTTATACTTTGTGATACCTTTCATTATTGTTACAAGTACATTATAGAAGCATATCTTTAAGTTTTTAAACATCAGTACTTGTGCATGTTGCACGATATTTATTGTATAGTTTTTGACAATTAAGTGTAACATCAAATATTGCCCACTTTAGGGTTAAGGTTATGCTTCGTTAGCTCTCAAAACTTTGTTTATGGTGACCAAATAGCTTATTCTTAGTAGGTTACCCACATGGCCACATATGGTATTATTGTATTATTCTCACTAAACACGCTTAATTGCAGAACATCCAATTTGTTTTTCATCTTAGGCGGCGTTTGATTCGCATAATGCTTATTCTGAAATGTAATCTGTCAAGTAATGAAACTCTGGAAGAAATGTTATTTGTCGGAATCCAAATAAACAACAAGGTTGCCTTCAATTTCTTTTGCTCCCATTTCACTTTTACCTTTTGTTGATTGCTCTTGTGTAGGTCTCACTCAGGGGCGGATGTAGTGTTAAAAGTGGGGTGTCACTTGACATCGATAAAATTTTAAAATACCGAGGTACGTATGCATGAAAAACTCGAGTGACACCTACATAGGAAACAATCGTAAAACTTTAAGACTTCAATAGATTAAAACTCGAATGCAACAATTGTAAAACTTTAAGACTTACGATTCTTATTGGTTTTAAGTTTTAAGTTATTGTACTACGTACTTTTTTAAGTAGAAAAATCTTGTTATTTGTTAATTTTGTATCGACAACCCGTTTAGGTGTCCTGATCCATCTTAAAAAATATTTCAAAAATGTAGTATTAAACTTACTTTAAAAATAGTGACACCGATAACAAAAATTTATGGATCCGCCCCTGGTTTCACTCAACCATATCTCAAAATAGGATCCCAAGTGGTAAAGTAAATGTCTCATTATAGTTTTTACTAATAGACTTGAACAACACAACAATATACATAATAAGGAAAGTAAATGTTTTAATGTAACATCCCATTTTCGTGATAATTGCGTGTAATTATTTTAGTGGATAATTAATATATTATTATTGCGTGGGTCCAATGAGAACCCGATTAGTGGATATATACGTGTCGGGTTGCGAGTTACGTGTCTCCGGATTATAAATTTAGTGGATTGATTATATATTTGAGTTCGTGGATTTAATCGGGTTAAGTGGATATTAATTGTGAAATTGGGGTATCGGGTTCGGGTTAGTGGGTCAGAACCCGCTAAAAATGGAAATAATATATGTACGCCTCCTTTTCCCTTCCTTCCTTATCTAGAAAGTTTTGTGTATGTGTGTGTGAAGGTGTACGTGTGTGTGGTGTGTGAATCCAGCAAGAAACTATTTCAATTCAAGAGATTAGGAATTGTTGCTGAGAATTTATCATTCATCTTCTCCTTGTGTTCTTGAAGGTTTCAAAGGTAAGAAATCATGGTTTTGGGGTTGTTAAATTCGTGTATGTATGTGATGAATTCGTGGGTTTAATTGCTGAAGTGATATAAGAGATTATGTGTGAGTTTTGTGAAGCCATGATGCTGAAAATCGGAGATTTTGGGGGTATTTCACCCCTGGCCGAAGCAGAGCAGCGAACAGGAAGAAGAAGAAATCGCCAGGGAGCGCGGTCGCGCTCAGGGGGAGCGTGGCCGCGACGCGAGGAGCAGGGGCGCGGGCGAGATGGGCAGCGGGCGCGGGCGCGTTCGGGGCTCCGGGTTCGGTTTCGGGTCTGGGAGCTGGGTTTCGGGCGGTGGTTGTCGGTTTGGGGCCGTGTTTTGAGTTGCGTTTGTTTATAATCATTGTGTTCGAGTTATGTGATCTATCGGTCGGATTTCGTTGGATTGGTTATTGGGTCGTTTTGAGTTCGGGTCGGGTTCCGTTTGAGATGTTGAGTCGTATTTCGTTGGGTTTCCGGGATATTGTTGATATTGTTTTTGGGTCGGGTTTTCATCGGGATTTTGGGGTTCGGTTGAGATCGTGGTCAACATTTTGATCGGGTTTTCGGGGCTTCGGGTCGGTTATGAGTTGAGTTATAAATTGTTATGTGTATCCTTTGAAATGAGTTTGTGCTAACGGTTGGGATCCGTGCGATTTCAGGGACGAGTCAGCGAGCCGAGCCGAGTCAGAGATTCCGGGATTAGTGGATCGACCAGGTGAGTACCCGAGTCTTTTCCAAATGAGCGCTCCATTTTTCTGAGTTGTACCGTGTTATTTGTGTATATTGTGCTATACTGTGTATGAGACAGGGACGTGGGCGCCAGGTATGATTCTATTTCCCACATATGTGTTATAAGTGTGCATGAGATGAGATCCAGTCCGGGGGTCCGTGATGAGTTCCATACGGACGGTGATTCGCGATGTGAGATCGCGTGGGTTGACTGTCCCTAACAGTCCTTGGAGCGTGTATACACGGCAGGGCCTGTAGCCGGTTCGCGCCCGTGCTACAGGGTTGTGGCTAACCACCGGTGCGCACGGTCGTTAGCTGGGGAGGAGTCCCCTTCAGTGATATTGTGTGCAGGGCTTCGGATCTCATGCTGAGTGTTCATA
Source organism: Centrapalus pauciflorus (assembly GCA_020465985.1). Lineage (NCBI taxonomy): Eukaryota > Viridiplantae > Streptophyta > Magnoliopsida > Asterales > Asteraceae > Centrapalus > Centrapalus pauciflorus. The sequence goes on along the minus strand of JAANYP010005674.1, from coordinate 557,909 downwards.
CCTGCTTTATACTGCTGATTGCCAGAGACAGAGATTGAGCTTGTGTTGTGTGTATGTGCTACGTGTTCGCATGCTATGTGTTTACTGTGCAGAGTCTAACCCTCGAGTACTCACGAGCTTTCGAGCTTACGTATTCGAGTCTTCCGTGTTCAGGGTTTCAGTGAAGGGTACAGTAGCTGGGCTTGTTGATCAGAGACTCGCCGTTATGTGAAGACTGTTGTAGCTGCCTTTGTCATCAATTATGTTAGTGTTTGTGTCTTATGGGATATTGTTAATCAGTGAATGATGTGTAAACAATATTATGTGAAAGTTTTTAATTAATGGTGATTCCGAGTATCCTATGACATATGTGTAATTGAGCTATTGAGATGTGCCACCTGTGTATTGTATTGACGTGGCATTTCCGGGATCGGGGAGGGTGTTACATTTAACACAGGTTTTTAAAGTTAACTAGAGGATATCACTTCTAACTTGTTTGTTTGGTGATTTCTTTTTGAATTTTACTATTTATTATAAGCAGAAAAAACTAAGTTTTAATATCATTTAATTATTATAAATGTTGATTTAATTTATGATATTTATATGTGTATTATAAAATACTTTAGAAAACACAAGATAATGTCATAAATCGATAAATTACAATACATGCTAATTTGATTTACGAGGTTTGTTTTGAACATGTTATATTGTATTTGTTCTAATAATCAAATTGTTTGATACCGTAAACCAATAAACAACTTGGAGGATCATAATATAGTGTTTATTGAAAATTTTATTTATGTTATGACAGAGCTGATCAAAACTTTTAAATCCGTCACTAGTTTTGGTTATTTGGTGCGTCTACCTAAAACCAAACCAATGAACTTCTATTAAAATAGTAACATCGGTGGAAAAATTTATGGACCCATCTCTATAATACTCTCACAATTCAACTGTAAAGTTTTCATGTATTATGGTTTAATAGGAATCATACAAGAGATGATTTATAAATCTTGTTGTCAAAACTCAAAACTAGTTTTGTATATTGTTCTTACTTTTTATTTTTAAAGATTGCTACTGTCAAAACATCCTGATATTATAATTTGGTTATTAAACATGATTATGATTTAATTTAAGGTTTTAACACCATAGATATATAATAATAATAATATACTTATTAGGGGTGTCCAAACAAAACCGGAAAAACGAAAATCCAAGCCGAACAGCTTGATCCGAAACCGAAAAAAACCAAAACCGAAAAATCACGGGGTGGTTTACGTGGATAACCGAACCGAATATATATATATATATATATATATACAAATTAGTAACATCTATTTATAATTTCATTTAGATATTCTAATACGTTAAATACTAGATTTTCAAATGATTTTTTATTTTAATTGTTTTATTAAATAAATTTAGTGAGATTTATAATCAAATAATTTACTATGAATTTGAACTTAAAAAGAATTTGTTCCCAAAAAAATATATTTTTATAATTTTATTTGCTTTTAAGCATATAACGGGTAACCGTGGACCGAACCGTGAGTAACCGGCTTCTAACGGGTAACCGAAACCGAATACATGATTCACGTGTTAAATACTAATCGAACCGAACCATGCACACAACTAATCTATCTATCTATACTATTAAAAGAGTAACCGAATATATTACGATTTTGTTTGTTGAATAACAAATTATGAAACTCAAAACCGTATAAATTGTTTCGAAGGCGAGCCGCACCAGCCACCCATTGCAACCCTAAAACACACACACACACACACACACAAAACGAACGCACCTTGTCGCAAATTGTTTCGTATCATCGTCACTCTTGTTCTTGTTTATATTTCTATATATATTCTGCTTCTTCCACCATCCCCAACTCTGATCTGCACACCATTCCACTTTTCTTAATCCCTATTTCATAATCATATCGACACTTATCCGCATCGCCAAGTAAGTTTATCTATCATGAATCAATATGTTTTTCTAGGGTTTCAATTTTGATTTCTTCCCCACGAAACTTTTTTCATTCTCTTCTTCAATTTCTCATTTACAGATCATCCTTGGTGCTGTGTTATTCCTGCGATCGAATCTATCGGAGTTCGAAGGCTTCATCGTCTAATCTGTAAGTTCTAAAGCTTTTTCGGTTTTGTTTCATGATTGTAGATTCCATGACACCCATGATTATTTTAATCTAGTATTTGTGAAAAGCGTTGTTCGGTATTGTTTTTTGGTTGCTTTTCGATGTTTAGATGCAGATATGAAGGTCCCATTACAATCAAGAGAATTAAGAAATATTTATGTTTATTGGTGTGATTTCATTGTAATCCTAGACTTAGTTCCCTTCTCTTCTATTTTCACTGTAGAAACTTTTAGTGATCCATTGACATGCTTTTGTTGGAGGGTAACCAAATTGCACAAGCTCATACTTATTTTTCCCCCTTTTCACTCGAATAATTCCAGCAAACTTTCTTTCACGCTGCATATTTACACACTTTTGTATTTTCACTTATATCGAATTACAAGACTGTTGTCTTCATCATTTCAATTTGGTTACCATCATAGCAATGAGGAAAGTAGACGGTGAAGGAGAAGAAGGTAAGAGATGAAGGTGTTGATATTCATCAATGGTGTGGGTTTGATCCAGATTTAGTTTATGATGTTATAATTTGTTTGTGTCCCAGGGTAAAAGTAGGATTTTCTAATGTGTGCTCTTTTTGGGGTTTGCCAAATTTATACCAGCTTTGCATCTGTTTTAATGTTCATGTGATGTAATAAATGGGCATGTTGTAATATTGTACGAGTCTTAAATATTTGTGAAGTTTATTTGCTTCCATATGTTTTAATGATGATGTGAAGCAACCACTAATAATCAGGCCAACCCATTTCAACCTGACCCAACCCCACAAAAATTTCAATCCCTTGTAGTTGTTTTTCTAGTTTATTATTTGTTAATTCAATTCGGCGGCAAACATATTAATATGAAAGTATTCTTTTAATTATTGGTTATTGATTGGCTCATTGGCTGTTGCTTGTTGATTTGGATTTTGAGATATGTGCATGTGTACTCTCTATTATAATGTACTTGAGTTTGGAGTTCAATTCTGATTTTCAGGGTTGTTCAAGTGGTTGTTTATTTGTTGAAATAAAATCAAACTGATGGGAAGAAAGAAGCCAGCAGCTCGTGAGGAGGGTGTTGTTGGTGGGGGGAAGTCAAGGAAGAAAAATTTAGTAATTGATGATGATGAGTATTCTATTGGAACAGAATTATCTGAGGAGAAATCAGTTCAGGAAGAAGAGAATGTTGCTCCGGTTGGCGGTAAAAAAAAGGGTAAGAAGGGCAATCAAAAGAATTTGCGTGTGAAGGACGACGAGGAAGATGATGATGAGGATGGTGATGAGGAGATTCAGTTTACTGGGAAGAAGAAATCAAAGTCAAAGTCGAAAAAGGGTGGGAATTCTTTTGGTGCTTCTGCTTTTGCATTACTTGGTGACGAAGATGTTGATGAAACTTCTGATGTAACCAAAGAGGAAGATGGTGTTAGTGAGGAAGAGGATGCTAGTTTTGTTTTTAGTGGAAAGAAGAAGACATCAAAGTCGAAAAAGGGTAGTAATTTGTTTACTGGTTCAGCATTTGATGCAATCGGCGATGATGATGGAGATTTAGCAGACGATTCAGGATTAAAACAACAATCCGAGGATGAAGATGATGAACCAGTGATTTCGTTCAAGGGGAAGAAGAAATCATCCAAATCTAATAAGAAAAGCAGTGGTAGTATATTTTCAGCGTCACATTTTGATGGCCTTGATGAGGAAGAGGACAATAAACAAAGTGAAGAGGATGGCCAAGATGATCTCCTCATTACATTTTCGGGGAAGAAGAAGTCTACGAAGAAGAAAAACAAGGCAAATGATATTTCATTAGCCGGTGGAGGGACGGACGATGATGTTTCTGTTTCGGGTTTAAGTGTTGATGATGTTGCTGATGGAGATGATGATTCTTCCATGATAAAGTTTTCTGGTAAAAAGAAGCCATCCAAGAAGAAAAACAATAGCACCGTTAATGCAGTTGATGAGCATGAACAGCCGAGCACTAGCATTACAAGCAAAGAAGCTGAGGTGCCTGAAACTTCCAAGAACAAAAAGAAGAAAAAGAAGGGTGGAAGAACAGCTCAAGAAGAGGATGACCTTGACCAAATTCTTGCTGAACTTGGTGAAGCACCAGCTCCAATGCCTGCTACTGTACCACAGACACAAGAGGAGAAGGTTCAATCACAGACTGAACCCACGACTGTAGCGGATGAAGGTGGTGAGAAGGATGCAAATGGAGATGCTGTAGAGTCTGCAGCTGCGAAAAAGAAGAAAAAGAAGAAGGAAAAGGAAAAAGAGAAGAAAGCCGCAGGAGGGAAGACAACTGTCACACCTGCTGTTGAAGAAAAACAAGTGGAACCGAAGAGTAAAGTTCCTGATAAAAAGGTTTCGAAACAGATACGAGAGATGCAAGAGAGACTAGCAAGAATTAAGGAAGCTGAGGAAAAGAAGGAGAGGGAAGAAGAGGAGAAGAAAAGGAAGGAAGAAGAGGAGCTTCAAAGACAAAAAGAGCTTGAAAGAATTGCAGAAGAGAAAAAGCGCTTGAAGAAAGAAAAAGAAAAGGAGAAGATGTTGAAGAAGAAGCTAGAAGGGAAACCTATGACAGCAAAACAGAAGGAAGAGGCCCGTCGATTGGAGGCGATGAGGAATCAAATACTTGCGAAACCTGGTGGTTTGCCTCTACCAACTGGAGAGAGTAGCCGTGCCACAACAAAACGGCCCAAGTATGAAACAAAGAAGTCAAAGCCACATACCCAGGCCAATGGCAAAGCTTCTGCGAAAACTACTGAAACCACCGAAGCAAGGGAGACCCAGGAGGATAACATTTCAGAGTTGGGTTCTGTAGAAGCCGAGAAGGATGACATGGACATGGAAAATTTGGAGGAGAAAATCGAGGATCAGGCTGTTGAAGAAAATGGGAACAAAGAAGACGATGAGGAAGATGATGAATGGGATGCAAAGAGTTGGGATGATGCCGATCTCAAACTTCCAGGTATAAGCGCATTTGGTGACGAGGAGGAAGCTACAGAACCAGAATCGAAACCAAAACCTGAACCTGTACTAGTAGTTAAAAAGGAGACTAAGGCTGTTCCTATTAATTTTGGGGCTCCTCATGTGACCAAGGATGTGCATCAAAATGTTGAGAGCAAGGAAAATCAGCCTGCAACAATTGCAAACAAAGGTAAACCACATGGTGTTAAGGGTAAAAAGGAAGAGAAGGAGGAAGATGAGGGTGAAAAGACACTTCGCTCTCCAATTTGCTGTATTATGGGTCATGTCGATACAGGGAAAACCAAGTTGCTTGACTGTATTCGAAGGACTAATGTTCAGGAAGGTGAGGCCGGAGGAATTACCCAACAAATTGGTGCAACTTATATTCCTGCAGAGAACATTCGTGAGAGAACAAAAGAATTAAAAGCTGATGCAAAGCTAAACGTTCCTGGTTTATTGGTTATTGATACACCAGGGCATGAGTCCTTCAAAAACTTAAGGTCTCGCGGTTCTGGCTTATGCGATATTGCAATACTGGTTGTTGACATCATGCATGGTTTAGAACCTCAAACCATTGAATCACTAAATTTGTTGAGGATGAGGAACACTGAGTTTATTGTGGCCTTGAATAAGGTGAGTCTGGATTCGGTACTTTGAACTTTACACTGTTGCTTTTTCCTCCTCCTGCTTATCATATTGTTGGATATGTAGGTTGACAGATTATATGGATGGAAAACTTGCCGTAATGCTCCGATTGGAAAGGCAATGAAGCTACAATCCAAAGACGTTCAACTTGAATTCGAGCATAGGGTCACTCAGGTCATTATAGTCCCGCAATCTTTTCACTATCCATTTTCAACATACCAAAGTCTTCAGTTAGCTTTCTAACTGCCTTTTTTGTAATGATTTTTTGCTTTGTAAATACAGGTAATTACAGAATTTAAGGAGCAGGGATTGAATACAGAACTGTACAACCGGAACAAAGATAGGGGGGAAACTTATAGTATCGTACCTACAAGTGCTATCAGGTAATTTTTATTTCTTGTGATGTACTGCAACCCACCGCACAACTACTGGACTTTTGAACCATAACTTGTGCTTTTTTGGGTGGAACAGTGGTGAAGGAATACCTGAAATGTTATTACTACTTGTCCAGTGGGCTCAGAAGACAATGGTTGAAAAGCTTACATACAGTAGTGAAATTCAGGTATATCTTTTAATTTGTTTTCCCTATTCAAACTTGTTTCCTTTTACAACATTATGGGCTCTGAGTTTGGGTTTTGGATTGGAATCTTCTTAGTGTACGGTGTTGGAGGTTAAAGTCATAGAAGGGCTTGGAACAACCATCGATGTGGTATTGGTTAATGGTGTGCTTCACGAAGGAGATGAGATTGTTGTTTGTGGCTTTCAGGCAAGTGAAATTACATTGTTGTTATGTTTGAATTATTATTGTGGTAGCTCATGTTGTAGCAAACAATGCCTGTGCAGGGACCAATACATACTACAATCAGATCACTGTTGACTCCTCATCCTATGAAGGAACTCCGAGTAAAGGTAAGGCTCTCTTCAATTGTTTTTGGTCATTCAAAATTCACTTTATGGTTTTGTATGAAGATACTGTGAATTTGGGTTGTAATTGAGCAGAGTGGGGAAAGTGCCTAGCTTGAGCTTGACTTAACATTAAAACTTGAAGCTTGAAGCTCCACTTGAGCCTGATCATACCTTCATTTTCTAGCTCGAGCTCGATGAAGTAATCAATATGTTCGATCTTAGTTCTACTTGATTTGACTATATATTTAAACAGATACCTTAACACAATCTTGACTCTACTTGATGTTGTCTTAAAGAAGGGTATTTATGTAAACATGTGTATACACAAAGGATAAAAGTGTAACTAAAAGTTCTAGCATCATAATATTTATTTTTTTGGAGCATTGAATTTCTACACTGAACCAAATATTTTGGAAAGCTTTGATGTGATGAACATTGACTTGATGAGTTTGCTTCTTGTTTGATTTAGGGAGCCTACATTCACCACAAAGAAATTAAAGCTGCACAAGGAATCAAAATTACCGCACAGGTGATGTTATTGTGCAAAAACGATAACTGAACTATTCGATTTCTGTTTGGCAATGCATGCACATTATATTCTCAAATACTGCATAGGTCAGGTCAATTTATTTCTGTTTAACGTCTTTTTTTTTTCTTAAGCAGAACCTTGAGCATGCAGTGGCTGGGACTGCGTTATATGTTGTAGGGCCTGATGATGATGTGGAAGAAGTCAAGGAATCAGTTATGGATGATATGAGGAATGTTATGAGTAGGATCGATAAAAGTGGGGAAGGAGTTTACGTTCAAGCATCTACTCTCGGGTCGTTGGAGGCATTACTGGAGTTTTTAAAGACTCCTGCCGTAAGCATACCTGTTAGTGGTATAGGTATAGGTCCCGTACACAAAAAGGACGTCATGAAAGCTAGTGTCATGCTTGAGAAGAAAAAAGAGTTTGCCACAATCTTAGCCTTTGATGTTAGAGTGACCTCAGAGGCTCGGGAGCTTGCAGATGATCTTGGTGTCAAGATTTTCATAGCTGACATCATTTACCATTTGTTTGATCAATTTAAGGCGTATATTGATAATCTCAAGGAAGAAAAGAAGAAAGAAGTTGCTGACGATGCTGTATTTCCTTGCGTTCTCAAAATTATGCCAAATTGTGTGTTTAATAAGAAGGATCCAATTATTCTCGGTGTCGATGTTCTTGAAGGCATTCTTAAGGTAACATATGCTATTACGATCTTAATGTATCTGGATACAGTATGTTCACTTATTATTATTAATCAACCTTTCTTAATTGTTAAATTCATCACTTGTTGTTGAAGACAATTTTCACTTAATATCCCAGGAGTCTCCCATTTTTTTTCATGCATAGAATCAATGATGATTCTATGATTAAGCTATAACTTTATACCATTTTTATCAGCTTTGGATGGAGTTCTTGGCATAATTGTACATCCTTGAGCACACCTATCAATGTTTGCCTTTGTTGTTTTTTCCACATATACTCAACTATTAAATTATTTGGTGTAAAGTTGTCCTAAAAGTGAAAACATACCTTTTTGTCACAAATTTTCGTGCAGATTGGAACTCCAATTTGCATTCCTCAGAGGGAATTCATTGATATTGGCCGCATCTCTTCAATCGAGAATAACCACAAGCCAGTAGATATTGCCAAGAAAGGACAGAAGGTGGCTATCAAGGTATGACTGCTTGCCTAATCGGCCTTCTTTCAATTTTAGCAAATCTCAAAATATGTAACATTTTTACTTATACGCTAGTATGCCCCCGTAAAGTTATACTTGAGAAAATTTGAAATGTGGAATGGCCTGATGGAATTACAGAGTCGTAAAAACAGTTATTACATAATTAATTTATTTGAAAACTATAACAACAATCTCCATATAATTTTACTACTGCTGATTGTACAGTACCAGTAGGCTGTAGATGAAACTGGATACATACTCTTTCTGCTTTTCATCTCAGTTTAACTTTTGATGTCTAAAACTAAACAACCTACTCTTATAATTGTTAGGTGAAAAAATGCATCAAGTATTATTCATGAGGGCAAATTATTGATATGTAGGTTCAATTGTACATTGGATGAATGTAGAGAAATAAACGTGTTTAACCGTTACCGTGTTATGTGTAGGGGTAAAAGGCATCAAATAACAATCTGCATTTGGTTTTTTTTTAAATACCATTTATAGCAACATTTTATTTTAATTACCATTCATAGCAAGTGGTCAATCTATATATCAAGTTAGACCTTGTTGCAATCCCTTTATGAAAGAAAAGTTTCATTACCATGATCTGTTCCTTCAGGAAATTACGTAAATGGGGAAGTTCTGGGCAGCCCCAATTCTTGCTTTTACCTACTTCATATGTACGAAACATCGAGTGCCCTTGTCTTCAAAACCTAGATCAGTATTCTCTAACAGCATTGGTCGTCAATCTGGTGAAGCATAATCAGTGTTCTACAGGCGATCATGTCACCTTTTAATGTATAATCTCGTCTGAGTGTGGAGGAAGCTGATTTTTTAAATGTAATAAAAATATCATTATCATTAGATTAAGTCTACACATAAGAACTGATAATCGGGTAAATACAGTATTTTGGCACAAGTACTTTTCCAAAATCCAAATAACCAGATGAGCAGATTCATTGTAACAGCTAGTTTATAACCTGCGTATTATGTGAATATTTTTATTACATAATTATTATATAAAATATATATAAGCAAAAAGTTAAAGCGGTTAAATGTTATATCTTTAAAAAAATATACATAAACTTAAAGATACAAATATAGTTATTTGATTTAATTTAATTTGAATCTAAATAATTATATTATATTTGGATAGATATGATTGTTACATTTAAAAAATTTTAACCGGCATGTGTCAATTGCTAGTAATGACACGTTGCATCATGAGGAATAGATATAGTTACCTGTTTTTTAGTATTTATAGATATAGACGTTGCAATGAAAAGATTGCAAGTATTACTTGTAGTTGTGAAATAGTTAATTGACAGACACAAATGAAAATTTGATTAGAACCCATATTAATTTGAATCCTAAATATAAGGTTATTGATTTATTTGATTCTCAAACATAGCTAGCAAATCATGTAGCTCTTAACTAATTGAAGCAGTTGGGACTTGGGACATGGGGTACCAAAATTAATTAACTCCCTAGAATGTGTTTACTTTTTACATTTTTTTTTTCATTTTAACATGTTAGATTCATTCTAAGCTGACTGATCATATTTACATCGACAGATAACGGGAAGCAATCCGGAGGAGCAACAGAAAATGTTCGGGAGACATTTTGAGATGGAGGACGAGCTTGTCAGCCGCATATCTAGAAATTCAATTGATGTACTAAAGGCCAATTATCGGGTAAGTTAAGTTTTAATTATAAATGATCCTTATTTCGCATACGGACAGTTGTTCATTCTGCATGTATACAGGATGAGTTGTCAAATGAAGAATGGAGGCTGGTTGTCAAACTGAAAAATCTATTCAAGATACAATGAGATTTGGTCGGTTTTTTGGCTGGTTCGTATCATGCTTTTGTTTTTCCGATAAGGCGTGATGGTTTCATCTAGGAGGGACATCGGCTTAACATAGAGCAAGTGAACTTCAACTTAAAACTATAATTACAAGGGCACACCAATTTTCTTCTGAATTGTGCAGAAAAGAGCCTTGAGTCCATAATTTCGGAATCAGATTTGCGAGAAACATGTCTATCGATTTGTTGTTTTGATCTGATGCAAGTAACATCTATGAGAGCGTCTTGTTGAAATTTGTCAAAGAATGGGTGTAACATTTCTTAAAGATGACTAAATCCGAATGGTTCAAGTTTTTGCAATGGAAAGCTTGTTTTGGATTTCCAAAACTTGGTATGATTTCAGGTAATTTTTTTTTGCTGGAAACGGTATTAGTTATTATTAAATAGTTTTAGGTGGTACCATTATGTCACAATGCTTTTATTTTCATAAAACATGGATTTTGGGTGGTTTGATATTCAAATTGCTTTTGGAAGGGTTCATGTACTTAAAACGCATGGAAGCACAATTGTGACTATTGTCTTGTTGACTGCAAATTGCATAAGACAGAAAACTTCGGTTGAAACGTTTTTATATTTCAGTATCACGATTTTGTTAACTTTTTAAAGTTGATGTTTAAGTTGGTAGAATGTAAGTTTTGTAGCTAAAATTCCACCAAGTGATTTCATTTGGTTCCCATAAGGCCATAATCAAGAAAGGTTGCAAACTTTTGGTTTTGTGCAATTGGCTATTTTGTTTACATTTGAAGTTCATTTTTAGCAAATGGCTAATTGCAAGAATACTACTTTGCTCAAATTTATGACTATTGTAAGTTGGTAATCAATTCTCTACTTCTCTATCAATAATGATCTGCTTTAAATTTTTAAGGGTTATAGCTATCTACTTTTATTTTCTTTTACCAACAATATTTATTCATTTTATTCGGTTAATTATATGACATATAATCATATAAATTATAAAATTAACCATCAATTAATCATTCGTGTAACAAAAAGTGAAATGTAAAGTATATTGCTATAATAGTGTGTGGCACGTGAGATGTCAAGAGATTTGAATCAACTTTCAACATGACATTTTAACCTATTTAATTGGGCAAGTTGTTATGATCATGAAATTTAAACGTCAACTATTATAATTGGGAATATATAAAATAGATTGTTGTATTCATAAAAATAAAAAAGTAAACGACCTGAAATTATTATATAACATTCAAAACTTATCAACAATGGTAATTTGAAATTTTTTGCCAAGAAATGTTTATAAATTCTATTTTGATAATAAAAGAAGACCGATGACTAATAAAGAAGTTAAAATTTGATTACATGATTCTTTCTCTACAATAAAACTATACTAGTTTATAACCCACGTATTACGTGGATATTTTTAATTAAATTTATTTATATAAAATGTATATGAGTAAACATACAAAAGTAATAATTGTGTTTATTTTTTATTATTTACAATTAAAAAAAGAGTATATTTATCTTTTTTAAAAATATAAAATTGTATTTATCTTTTATTTTTTATAAGTTGTAATTATCTTTTTGGTAAACGTAGAGGTGACACGTGACATTTGCTGTTTTCCTTTATTATACATAATAATAATAATTTCCACAACAAATTCAAATTATTACATTTGGATCTAATTATGATTATTATGGATAATAATGATAGATATTTATTTTAGGTAAACATTAATTTTAAATGTTACAAAATCAAATAAATTACTAATTAATTAATGAAAAAAAATAAAGTCAAAATTTAATGCAATTAACTTAAGATGTAAAATTTGGAAAAAGAGGTGGAAAAATAAAATTTTCTTGTATTGTAATAGTGACATGTGACATGAATTGTTTTGTTTTATTATAATATATAGGTTAATCTACATATTTTTTTTATATTTTAATAAATTATTATAAAATTTATATATAATTAAAATAAAAAAATTTGAAAGCTAGTTAAATTAAAGATAAAAAATTACTTAGTTGTTTGATATTAAATAGAAATATATTATTATATCGTATTATTAAAAACAGATAATATGTGTTTGCAAAAAATGTTTCTTTTAATTTTTATTAACTTCAAATACGAAATATCAATGTAAGAACAAAAAACTTCAATTATGTGAATGTGTATATATTTTGAAAATGATAAAATATAAAAATGGAAATATCTGAAAATCAACAACCAAAATTTATCATATTCACAATTGAAGTTTTATCAATTATATTTTAAATCTTGTTAGCAAAATAATTAACAAAAATTTTTTAACTTTATTTACTACACTTCTACATTTAAATCCAAATTTTTACATTTGAATTTAACTATGATCATTAAGGATGATAATGACACATATTTATTTTAGGTAAATATTCATTCATTAATGAAAAAATTAAAATCAAGATTTAATGTAATTAAGTTAAGGTAGTAAATTTGAAAAATGAATTAAAAAAATGGCATGAGTATAATTATTGATTTTAATTAAGGGTATAATAGACATTTCATAAATAATTATGAGTTGTCATTAATATGGACCATTGATTTTTTTCCATCCAATGGTCCAGAAACTCCAAGTGGTTTTCTTATTATATATAGTATAGATTTCATGATTTTAAAATTTTTTATGAAGATACTTTGTTGCTAATTCGAATTTTATGTTATTTTTCGTGTCCATTTTTCTTATTAAAAAGTATATTGTTATTATTGACAAATTTAAAATAGGTTGTTAATTTTCATATTTAACCCTTATAGTTAGGGGCGAACAACGGTTTGGTTTATTAGTTCGTTGGTTTTCTCGGTTTGAAATTTTTTTTATCACAAACCAAAAACCAAACCAAATCATATTAAAATATACATAAACCAAGCTATAAACTGATTTTGAATTCAGTTTGATTTGGTTTATAAACCAAAGAAACAAAATATCCAATATGAAAAATAAACTCTAAACAACCAAATAGCAAACCACAAATACAAAACTTCAAGCATCTCAAACAGCCAAATATTAAGTATGTATCATAAAATATCAAGTCAAACATACATAAAATGTTTTACATCAAAATTAAGAGATTAATCACAAATCACACCCCCCCCCAAAAAAAAAAAAAAAAAAAAAAAAAAAAAAAACAACTCTCTACACACACATTTGTGTGTATTTGGTAATTCAGTTTAATTTGATCCGCTATCAGGTAGATCATAAATCAATCAAAAAACCGAGTTTCATATTACTAAATCGAAATCCGAATTTAACTTTTCTTTGGTTAATTTGGTTTGTTTTAGGTTTCTTGGGTCCCAGACCAAAAATTGTTCACCCCCCTACTTATAGCAATATATAGAGTTAGTTTCCAAACAATATATAAATCTATTACTTGTAAATTTACGAAACAATATTTACTTGTGTGTATCACCTAGGACCAAGACAACTCATATTGCCTGCCATCTATAGGCTAATTAATATCAAAGGTATGACTGTTTATTAGGAAACGTCTGATTAGATTTTTTTTCTTGTTATTGGAGTATCTAAGAATAGACCCTCTCAATCACCATATTTGCCTATTTGGTAGATACATAGTAATCACTTTGTCAAGTATCAATTAATGAACACTTCTTGCTTTATATATATAACTACCAAATAAATTATTAGCTTTATATTTATATAAACTTAATTATAACAGAAGTCAAAATGAAGGTTAGATTGTAATTTGAATGTTATTATATACATACATACATACATACACTCCATCAATTCATATAAAGGGCCTATCATGCATTTTCATAAACCTCAAGGGTATTAGTTGTACTTTTCTTCTAACTCTTTGACGGTGCTTCTTATACATTGGTCATTGGTGGCTTCCCTTCTTCCCTTTAAATTCCTTTGAGTTTTGATACCCTTTTCTTTTCTTTTATAAAGTAAATCTTTATCACAAAAATAACAATAATTTTTCATCACATTCTACTTTATGCATTACAAATTCTAACTGATTCTCACCCCATAAATGTCTATTTCTACTCCATCATTATTACTATATTATTAGAATTCAGTTTTTTTATAATTAATTAGCCAATAGAAAAATGACAAATTTACTATTTCACTTTTCAATATCAACCTAACTATTTTTCTACCACATCATGTGGTGTAAATAGATTACCTCATTCTAACTTATTCTGCACTAGTTATTTTTCTTTACAACCTTGATGTGAAAATTACGGTTTAATCTTCTAATTTACAAGATTTATATAAAAAAAAGCCAAACCTAAACGTTTGTAACAAACGAGTTTCGCCATAACAGTTATAAATTTAAATTTTTGATTCGTAATATCACTATTCAAGAAAAGCATCTTTACAAAAGTTAAAATAAAGATAACTAATAGTATGTCATGCACTTCAAAAAAAAATCCTTTTCGGATCAATAATTTTCAAAACCGATAAAAAAATCGCTCAAATATATAACCTTTTGTCTTCTTATAAAATAAAACCTAGAAAACACAGTCATGTTTAATGTTAACCCTTTGACGGTCTAACCCATAACAATTTGCTAATAATAAACGGATTAATTAAGTACTAACTAAATCAGATATTACCGATAATAAATATCGAATGTCTTTAAACATAAAACGTATGGTTATCGATTACATCCATTCGTATATATACAAATACTTATGGTCCCGTCTTTTAAATAAATAAAAACTCGGATTAAAATTTTAAAGCGCAAATATATATTATATTTGAGTATTTATAAAAGAAGAAAAAAAAAAAGAAATTTTTTTTTTTGGAAGCATGATATATATAAGATGAAATGCTCCAAATACTTTCAATGGAGGCCTTTAGTACCAATTAACCTTGTTAAGCCATATGTAATGGCCATAGCCATCCATCCTCCGGCCACCACCCTAACCGAAGATTTGACGGTTGGCGCACGTCCCAACGCCGCCCCTAACCACCCAAAACCCGCCAATGCTAACGTTACTGCTACCGACATAACCAAAATCCTTATTTTATAATGCTTTATAAACGAAGCAGCTAATAAAGGCACCATAGCCCCCAAAGAAAAAGCGAGAGCTGAAGCAGCCGCGGCTTGCCATGGGTTAGGCAAGTCATCGACCTCAGCTTCAACTGAATCTCTTCGATTAAATTCTCTTTTCATTTGGGCAACTTCTATATCATGTTGTGAATAAACGGATACGAATTCGCCAATAGCCATACTACAAGCTCCGGCTACTAAGCCAACAAAGCCGGTCAAGATCATGACTTTGATGTCTTGTTTAACGGCTCCAACACCCATCATTAGGGAAGCCGTGGAGACTAACCCATCGTTGGCTCCAAGGACCGCGGCTCGTAGCCATTGGGATCGTTTAGAATAGTCGAACATGTCCTTGGGTTCGAGCTCGAGGCTGGTTTGGTGGTGCGAATCATTGACGGGGATTGTAGCCATTAGGAATGAGTGAAGCAAAGTGGTCGAGTGTGGCTAACACACGCCTACAAGTAAGCTATTTATAAGGAAAATTTTGTTGAGTTGAATTACAAAAAAGATCCTTCGACTATCTCGTAGTTTACAATTTTAGTAAATAATAAAACAGTATGACATTTCTGGTCTTCCATCTCAGTTATAGAAAATAAACATATAATATCAAGGGAAATCTTTGGTCCAACTGTTTGTAAATACTAAAATTTAAGGTATATATATTTCTGAAGGAAAGAAAAACATTTGTATATATTTATTCCTAAAATGGTAATATTATAAAAACCGACCAACTATTATATTCGTGGGGCTGCAAGTGAGTCGAGATTTTATCGAGCTACTTGAGCTCGATCTTGAGCCCAAACTTGAAAAATTAATGAGCCAAGCTCGAGCTTTAAATGGATGAGCTCGAGTTTTTATCGAACTTTTCGATGATTCTATACACACACACACGTACATATAGACTCGAGCTTTTCAAGTTATTTAAGTATCAAGCCTTATATGTATACATATCGAGTCGAACTTTTATCAAGCAATTCAAACTTTTTGAGTATCGAATTAAGATTTTATGGAGATTAACCTCGAAATATAGACTAAGATTATAACTCAAAAATGGTTTGTAGACAAACTTGAGCTTTTTGAGTCGAGCACTTGAGCTTGAGTCCAATTGAGTATTTCTTGTGCCAGACTGTAGCCTACATTTTGAAAGCCCGTCGAGCTATTGAGCCAAAGTCAAGCTCGAGCTTGTCAACTCGTTTGTAGCCCTACATTTGAGTGATTAAATCTTTGTACCACTAAACATTTATTTGAACAGTTAAATCCATAAATTTATAAAAACAATGAACCAAGTTCTTGAACTTTATAAAAATAAATGATTAAGTTAGTTTAGTTAAAAACAATTACATTCTAAACAGTATAAAAAGAATGATTAAATTTCATTATCACATGTATTTATTTTATTAGATAACAACAAACATTCATTTTATGTCATTTAATTAGGTCATTATATATTTTGTTGCCTTATTTAAGTTAGCATACTTTTTTAAAAGGTAGCTCAATCTAGTCATCATCATAATTCATAAATAAAATAGATATCACTAAAATTATAAAATGGATATTTTATACAGAGAAAGAAATATAAATATAAATCAAGGACTAGAATCGAAAGGTTGTAATAGTCCAAGGAACATTTTGTCCTCAAAATACTATTTTGGTAATAAGCTAATTAAAAAAACAAAAAAAATTAAAGTAAAGATGGAAATCGGGGTAAGAAGAAAGGCCATCATGAGACAACGATGAATCAATTGCCTTTTGTTATTATTATTATTATTATTATTATTATTATTATTATTATTATTATTATTATTATTATTATTATTATTATTATTATTATTATTATTATTATCATTATTAAAAACAAAAGTGGTTCATTTATCTTCATATATTTGCATAAAAAGAAATATTCGAAAAAGGAAATTCTTATTTAAAAAAAATACATATCGCCATTTTGTTAGCATCAGGTTTTAAATCCATAACTTATAATATCTAGAAATTTAGTTAGATATCAATTTGCACCTCACTGAACTAGAACAAAAAATTTTAAGATTAATGAAATTACAAATTGAATGGGTCGGTTTCGGTCCAAACCAAATACAGAATTGGGTTTCTCTAATTCAAATGTATAATTATAAAATGTGGTAGCTAGAAATTTATACACTATTTATTAACATCTAAAATGACTCTTGTCGGTCAACGAGGGAGGCAAAAATTTCCGTAAAGTTCAACAAAGGGAATGAGGAGTGAGTGTTGATTTGTGGACTAATGTTGCCGAAAACTCATCTGACGCTACTAAATCTTATCATGATAGTTGTTTCTTATAAATATACGATCTTTATGTAATTGTCACCTGATTCGAAACTAATAAGTGAGGACTTGCTAGTGCGGTCGTGAATGTATATCATTTTTGGACCAAACCTGGTAACACTCGGTGTTTTTATTTTAGCTAGTGATTTACAAATAGTTTTTACACAAAATAAAAACAGTCCGTTCCGCATATGGTTGGGCGTCAGTATTTAATATTTAGACATTCTATGACCAATGGCGGATCCAGAATTTTTTTTCATTGGGGGAATGAGGTTGTATGAGATATTCGTCGTGTTAATTTTCCGGAACACATAGGTTAAAATTCGTCAAATTTACGCAAATCGTTGGGGGCCTTTCCCCCCACTTCTCTCCATGTGGCTCCACCCATGTCTATGACTCCACGTCCACATTTTTTTTATAGATATGACGTGACAAATAAGTTTGCACCCGGTGCCAATATAAGCTAGAAAGTTGTTTTGAGTTCAAAATTGCACTAGAAGAGTATAACCTAAAAAAGTATTATGAGTATAATGTGTTAAAAGGGTAAACACTAAATAAAATATAATGCTATACTAATAAAAATAAAAAACATGTTTCGACTGCATTATTAATAAATAAATACATACACATCTTTACCTATTTTTTGTCAATAACTTTTCGTGTCAAACAAGAATGACCCACTTATTTACGTCACTCTCCACATAACCCCCTACTTTTTCTCCTTTTGCTTTTCTCATCCTACTTTTTCCTTAGTTAATTGTTTTTTCAATCATCGTACTACTTGATGTTTTGTATCACTTATTTTAGAAAATCTAAAGACAAAACTTGTTATTGGAAATAATGATAGTTATAATTGTTTCACTTAAATTTCAAGTTTTAAAAATCTATTAATATCAAGTAAGGTAGCATGTTTATAAATAATTTTACATATAATAACACAACGTAGATACAAAATATCAAGTATGATTACTATAAGAATTATTTAGTTTTCTTCTTCTATCAATTTGGTCACTTACATTTCCTATAAAAGCATATATGATGATGAAAAGTACATTTGTACAAGAAAACCCAAATATTATCATGTATACTTAAATTAAAGGCAATGAGTTAAACTATTCATCGAATAACAACACATAATTGGTTTTTTTTTTGAATGACAACAAATTCATTTCAAAAGACATAAAGATACACAAAAATACTTTTATCCGTCTACAATATGCAACAAAGAAGCAGAATTAAAAAAGATAACACATGATAAAATTATTGTCTATAATTTGTATGCATATCGGCTAGAGTTTTGCATGCTTAAGATCAATACTATCCTTTTAATTAGGGGACCAATTTCTCTTTAAATCAAGAATGAAGATTTAACTTATTATTAATGTAATAAGATATGCGATTTAAGTTAGTGGAATTTGTGGTATTAGTCACAAATTGAGTGCTTTAATTGTTGTTAAGATTTATATTTTATAGTTGATGGACCAAGACACCTTAATTTGAAAAGTTATGTCCCTCACTTGAAACTTAATGTCTTAATGATTTTTGGAAGCATCAATACGCTTGCATTGATCTTTGATGTGTTATTTGATTAGTTAGAAAATTATGGGTTATGTCAAACTATGAAGTTCTTGACTTTGACCAAACCACAATTGACTTTCTAATTTTTTAAAACCAAATTTAACCACATTGCTTTCATAATTTTAAGTTGTTAGCTGATTTTATGAATAAGCTATCATAAATAAACATAAATAAATATTGATGTAAAAGTGACGAAAAACTATAAAACTCCCGTCCCCTTTCCATGTTGATGACGAGGAAAATAAAATTTATCTTAGATTTGATTATTTACTCATTTTCATTGAGAATCAACGCTCTTTTCAGATGATAAAAAATCTTGTAACTTTCCTAGGATTCCATTTTCTCGGTTCCATCGTACCAAACACACCATTAGATGGCGTTTGGTTCTTTTGAATTCAGGGCAATTTTGGAGGAAAGAGATCTAGGGATTCCGACATTTGGTTCAACCATTGTAGGGGAAAGGATTCTAGCAAACTCGTGAGACGGGATGAAATGTCAATCCTTCCTTTGATGGGAGGGATTCGGTTTCTTTTCTCGGTTGGAAAGTCTCGGCGTTGATGATAACACTAAACAACGAATGTGGGAGTGTTGGCTTTTTGCTTGCCAATGGGGAAGGTGCGGCCAAGCACGCGTTAGAGTGCTGGTTTTTTTTTGCTTGGTGCATGGAAGACGTTGCTAAGCGCGTATTAGAACGGTAGCTGCTGGATTTCTCGTTTCCTTCCTGCCATACATGCTTTGCATTTCAATTTTAATTTCTAAAAAAATCCAATTAATTTTTAGAGAGATTCCAATTCCATTGTACAAATTTCGACGAACCAAATGTCATCTTAAAGTTTGTCAAGGAAGTGGGTTGTGTTAGGTATTTAATTATATTACAAATAGGTAGAAATGGTGAATTATTTCAACCATATATTTTGATGAAATTTAAACAAATTTTTATTATTATGAAAAAAACCAACATGTTTTTACGGTTTCGTCCCTCTATGTTATTTTTTTGTCATAAAAGTCCTCAAGTTAATATTTTCTTTTTGATTTAGTGAAATTTAGACATTAGAACCTGATTATAATTAGTAAACCGGGTTTTAAAAAACTAAAAAACCGGGTTCTAATGTCCAAATTCCACTAAACCAAAAAAATAAGTAAATTAGAGGACTTTTATAGAAAAAAATAACATGGAGGGACGAAAAGACAAAAAACGTGAAAACATGTTGTTTTTTTCGTTATAAACTCTAATAATAATAAGATTGTTGCATATATACATTTAATAAGTAGATACAGATACAATAAATGGCGAAAAGACGAGCACAAGCAAAATTGATTCTCACCCATACCAGTTAAAGACATATATTGGAATGATTTTTTTTTTTTTTTTTAAAAAAATTTAGTACTCGACCCGACCCACATCGGACGAATACAAGTATTACAATACGGATGTGGCCGTGTAGAGTTGATACTTTATAGATGCATAGTATGTTCTTAAATCTTAATTTTAAACTTTATTTAGCTTTGAGTTGTCATCTTAATTTTTATAGATGCAATATTATATTACTTGTGTATCTTTCCTGTTGTCATCTTTTCTTTTTGGATTTTCTTTTATTGAATATTAAGAATAAAAAATGTATAAAGAAAACAAATATTTTAACAAGATTTAGCAAAAACTGACCCAAAAAAAAAAACCATTAATGATTCATGTCCATGTACCTTCCACACATGTTATCTTCTAAAAATGTGAAGACAAGACAAAAGATCCAAACTTCCTCTATTAGCAATTATGGTTCTCCCCAAATTGAGAAGTATTTCCTCCATTTTTATAGATATATATTTTTTATTTGACTTTAATATATAGTTTAATATATAATGCAGATTGACCAATTTATTAAAGGGGTTTATATCATTTTAATATTTAAAAGGGTGCTTAAAATTGCATTTTGATGATAATACGTTTTTTAGAATTAAGTTTCCAATAGTGTTGCTTAGAAAAATTTTAAGTGTTTATAAAAATATTTTTGGATACAAAAGATAAAACTTACGGTAAGAAAAGAATATTTTGGTTGTCAAACACTTTTCTATGTTTTTGCATTTTCAAAACACAAAACCCTAATAATCATATTCGAAACGTAAATCCAAACACCTTTTTAATAATATATATTTTTCATTTATCTCATTTAGTTATCATATCTTTTGTGATGTGTAAGTCATCGTATTGAATAATTGCTATAAACTAATCATATCATAAATAATGTGTAGTTAAATAAACAATTGTAGTTAATAACATCACAAAAGCAAAAGCTCACGAGACTACTAGTCCAGACTTTAGTCTAGGGCTCAGCTTAGTCTCAGTTCTGAGATGGTTGTCTTCCTTATTGTCTCTGGTCCTTTCTCACTTGGAGTGATGCATCAAATTGGATTCTCCTCTTGGTTCATTGTAGTGTTTCAGTCAGAGGTTTTGTTTGCTTGTTGTGTTTTAGCTTCTATTGTGTTTCGATTCCCTATAATTATTGTGTTTAGCAGATTTAGGCGCTGCTTTCTTCTCAAGGTATTCTACTTGGGTTCTTATTGGGTTTTTGTTCTTTAGTTTCTTGATTGTTTGGTCTCTTTCCCCTCCTTTATTTTTAAGTCTATTAAAAATTAGAAAGTTTTATGACTTCGTGTACTTTTTTAAATGTGTTGCCCCTAAAAAATACATCACTAATTTTAATGGTTAGAACCAATACCCCTTGTTAACATATAAACACTTTGTATTTTTATAAAGAGCTTGTACAACTCATCTCATATAAATTGATGGATAAAAAGTTCAAACACATGGGTATAGAATAAAAAGAATATAAATACCTTATTAGTCTTAATTGTTATTACAATTAACTTTTTACAATTTTTAATTTTTTCACTCCTTTTTCTTTATATACTTGATAACACTAAATAGAAAAACTTTAACAAAATCAAAAAAATTGAAGTTCATTGATACAAAATGGATTACACATTATAACATAAATAATAAATATGTTTTAAAAGCAAATCATTAAATATGACATCCAAAGTCCAAACATGTTGCAATTATAATGCAAGGGATATGAAGTAGTAGTCCAACACTCAACCATATCATTTCATAATCACTTCTTTTACTTTTGGGCAAACACTTTGCCACTTTAAAAACACATTTCATTGCATTCTTCATCATACATCAACAACCTTTTTCTAACATGTTTGATTATTGTCTTCCCTATTTGATAATGTTTGCCATTATTTACTTGTATTATTATAAATAAATAACAATATATGTAATTTTGTTTTTTATATTATTTGACATAATAAGTATTTGGTAACTATGTTAGGAAATTTATTTATATGTTCATTATGACCCAGTTGGTGCATGCATGACTATACTTCATAACAATCAAGTAAAACAGATCATGGAGTGATTAAAACTATTGATGGATTAAAATAAGCATTTACAATGGATGGGTTTAAATTTTAAGTTCAATACCATAGAATCGTTTAGGTTTATTAGCTTGATTATTCATTTTCTTTCTATGTATTTAATAATGATAATAAAGATTGATATAAAAGTCAATTGAAATTCCATTATCTTTTCATCTTTTTAACTTTCTACATATTGAAAAGAAAATGAAAGAAATAAAATTTACAATACAATAAATTCTTTATTTCTATCTATCAAGAATTACATTGATAAAAAGGATTGTAAACATTTATAATGGGAATAGGATTTAGAGGGTGTGACGATATGTGTGTTCTGTTTTTTAAATAATAATAGTAAATAACACAGGATTTCATTCCTTTAATTTCATCATATCAAACACCCTTAAATGTATTTTCAAAAAAAAAAAGACAAAAAGTCTTAAATAAATGCACATAGGATGAAAGCAATAATTGAATTTGCTTGGATACGATAAAGAAAGGGGAAAAAAGGAAACATACTACTAATTTGAAATGAGGATGAAAAGTGGAAAGTAATTGGAGGGCTTTAATGGAAAATCACAAGCAAAATGGTTGCAACCATGGACTCCTCCAAAAGTTTGGGTGGCAATCGTGAGGCATCCACACTCCTTCAAGTGCTCTCTCCCTCAGCAATCCAATTTCCTTTGGACTTTTTTTTTTTTTTTTTTTTTTGGTTCTATACTTTTATAAACATATAAAAATGTGATGATAGTTTTCTAAATATAGATGTCTACTTAATTTTAATCAAATCATCTAACATGATTCATTTGATATAATTAGTGTTATATACTTATATCCACTAAGTTATACTTGCTCTTCAAATCTGTTTTATTAAATTAATAAATTATAGGATGAATGAAAGAATAATTTGATAAAGAAAATCTTAGGCCTACTTTGGCTCTTGGAAAATAGTTCAAAGGTATCTGAATTTACACATAGTGTTTGAACTTTTGAATTATAATAAAAATAAGGGTTTAATATGAAAAAAAACCAAAATGTTTTTCACGTTTTTACGGTTTAGTCACTCCTTGTTATTTTTTACCAATAAAATCATTAAGTAATATATTTATTTCTGATTTTTAGAAAATTTCTTTATTTTTTTAAAAAAATCTTCAAGTTTGTGGACTTTTCGAAGAAAAATAGTGAAAACATGTTGGTTTTTTGTGAAAAAAGTTAGGGTTGATTTTGAAAAAAAATAAAACTTTTCCGGAAACCGGATTGAAAACAATAGTCTGAGGACTTTTTTAGAAAAAAATAACACGGATGGACTAAATCGCAAAAAAAACATGAAAACATGTTGGTTTTTTTTCATATTAAACCATTATTATTATTATTATTACTATTATTATGAGTAAAGGACATTTTTGGTCCTTGTGGTTTGATGGTTTGCCCGGATTCAGTCCCTTAACCTTAATAAGGTCAAATTTCATCCCTATTTTGTTAATTTTGTGCACTTTTAGTCCCTCGTTCGTTAAACTTAACGACACAACCGTTAAATTTGTAAGAATGACATTTTTACCCTTTTCATTGAGACGCTTTTAGTCCCTATGTTTTTATTATTTATCCATTTATGGTCCAACATTTATTTTATTTTATTTTATCTTTATAATTATATTATTTATAGATATACTTAATTCATTATAAACACACTTATTTTATTTATAAATATACTTATGTTTTAATATTTTATTAACATAAGTATATTTATAGTAAATGTAAATAAAATATTAAAACATAAGTATATTTATAAATAAAATAAGTGTGTTTATAATGAATTAAGTATATCTATAAATAATATAATTATAAAGATAAAATAAAATAAATGTTGAACCATAAATGAGTAAATAATAAAACCATAGGGACTAAAAGTGTCTCAATGAAAAGGGTAAAAATGTCATTCTTACAAATTTAACGGTTGTGTCGTGAAGTTTAACGGACGAGGGACTAAAAGTGCACAAAATTAACAAAATAGGGATGAAATTTGACCTTATTAAGGTTAAAGGACTGAATCCGGGTAAACCATCAAACCACAAGGACCAATAATGTCCTTTACTCTATTATTATTATTATTACTACTACTACTACTAGTTTATTACTCGTGTACTACACAGGATGGTTAAATAACTGGTGTTTTTAAAAATTATATAAATTTAAAAAATTATTATTGAAATAACAAATAAAATAACAATATTATATCATTAAAGAAATTATTAAAAATATAAATCAGGTAACTAAAAATAAAATATATAACTAAGAATTAAATAATAACAAAGAAAGGAAAAAAGTATAAAAATCCGGTAAGTAGTCAAAAAAAATTTTCTACATTAATTTAGTTATTTATTTTAACATTTTTAAAAATCTTGAATAAGAAGTTACGGAAAGACATGAGTTGTGGACTCAAAATTAAAACAAAAATCCAGGATATTAAGCGGACAGATTACACCAATTGACATTCTAATTAGATGACAAGTCACATCAGTTTGCTATTTTAATAGAATACTATAAATTTAAAAAAATGTAGGTATCAAGCGTCTAAAATAATACCTTAGTATAAAATTTATAAAATATATTTAGTTTAATTAAAATCCGATCGTTTATAAAAAATGCAAGAAAAAAATAATGCAACAAAGTATTTGTATAAATAATAAATTGCATAATAGAACACCTTATTTATATCTTTTATCTAAAAGTTTTAATTTCCTACATAATTTTTTGAATGTTAAAACTAAAACATATCCATCAATATCTTTAATCTATAAGATAAATTATTTCTGAAATCATTAATTATCACATATGTTTTTAACTTGTTACAATATAATTACCACATAAAAACGTTACCATTACATCAAGTAACCGTTGTAAATCAGTGACATCAAGTTGTTAGACTCGGAATCAAATTAGTACTACTCTTTTGTAAGGTACCGAAAGGCGAAAGCACCATTCCAAAAGAAAGCTTTTTACATAACGTTATGTAAGATAATATTATAAGTGTACATAAATTGGTTTTCGAAGTTTTATCAAATAAATTTTTAAAAAAAATTCAAATCAATGAATCTTTAATTTTGTGAATTTGTCATCAATTCACACAATTATTCATACATGGTTTTTGTAATTTTACTTTATATAACCTATGTAATATCATTTTTTTGCAAATTATATTATATTATTATTATTTTTAATAAAACACGGATACTCTTCAAATTTCAAAACTCATGAAATATAAAGAATTTTATAAATATTATTATAATCAAGTGTCTTATTCTCTAATATAAAACTATGTTAAGATTTTTATAACTTAGTTATTATTGAATAAAGGGTAAAAGCTTCAGAATAGTTGTGTACTTTTTAAAATGTATCGATATGATACGTGTATTATTTTAATTATTCATATTACACGTGTACTTTCAGAATCGTCCAAACTTGATACGTGTACTACAATTTTTTCATACAAATATGATACCTATTCTGACCGGAGATTTCTACAGCTAAGTCCGCAGACCGCAGACATCAACCTCTTAAAAAACAAACAACACCTTAGTTTTGTAATATAATATAATATAGTTGGGTTTTTTATAAGATTGATTTAATCTATCTTTGTTACAAGCCTTTTTAGATACGTATTTATGTTTTTAAAGGTAATTTGTAAAAAAGAATCGTACGGCTTGAGAAATAAGGAAACTCAAGCGTAATATTAATTACACATTAAGAACTAAGAAGATAATATAGTTTGGAAGAATATGTAAATGAAAAATCGTGACAACTTTCCTTCTAATAAACTACTCAATTTATTTTGTTGGCAAGTTCGTTTTAGTCACACGAAACAATATTACACTAAACTATTAAAAATTATAATAAGTAATTTCTACGGCATGATGATCAAAACCTATTTCACTGTATAGAAATAGAATAAAAACTTCAAAAATGTGTAGGGATATTGTGCCCGATACCAATTATAAAATATAAGAAATATATTATGAATTACAATTCAAGAAATGAAATTCCAATACACGGAAATAAATGAAATACGAAAAATAAAGTTACAAGTAAAGAAACAACGGTACTGAAAATAAATTACAATACAGAAAAGAAGGCCGAGTAGGCATTGGAGTAAAACCACAAACAATCTTGCCATGGCTTTGAACACTCCTCCTTATAAACCCACTTTGGTTTCATCTTCCTTCCTATGTGGGACTCTCTTCACCCACTTAGAAGAAGTTTCAATCATTCCAAACACCAATCTTTGAGCATCGATATCTCATTCATCTTAGCTCCGTTTTGGACGTTCTTTATATCGTTGGAATCCTCTCTTCAAGGAGAATACAAACCCACAAAATATTCATTATATATGTCACAATTATATATAATTATATTTGGTCCAAAACCATGGAAAAACCACTTTTTTCTTTGAAAAATTTACACTTTTTTCCAACAAAATGTATCCCTTCTTCGGTTCTTCCTACAGAATTGCAAAAATCCTTTGGGTTTCCACTTTCAAATCAGACAAAAAAAAAAGGCACATGGCCCAAGTTTAGCCCATCTATTACTTATTTGGGCTTTATACACCATCGAAGGATATTGGATGGACATCAATAATCTGAGATGGCCCGTCTATTATAAAGGTTTTTTTTAATGAAATGAAAGTTCATGTTTATAATAAGTATTTTTAACCAACTTGGCACAAAAAAATTATAGGAAAAGCCATTAAAGTTTCATTCATTTTACATATTTATGATCCTCTTCGTGTTAATAAGGAAATGAGAAAAAACAAATTTTTACTAAAATCATATCTCTACTCATTTCCATTAAGAATCAAGATTCTCATCACATAATAAAAATTTATATAAACTTCACATGATTCTATCACCTCGATTCCATCGTACCCAATGCCCTTCAATTGTTTGATGTAAAAAAGTTGCATGTAGTTATAAATTAAATTCTCACAAGTGTATGGTTGTTATTTATTGGCATTTAACTATTTTAATTGGAAAGTTTTATCAAACTAAATAATGTTGCACATTGTAAGCGGGGAGGTATTAAAATACATCTTTTGACTGGTTTTTTGTACTTTAAAACTTAAAAGATACGGTTGTTATTGATTATATGTTTTTTTAAAATAAAATACTGTAAATACATTTTTATCATCTTACCGGTTTGAACCATGAATTGTTTTTTTTACAGAAATCAAATAGTCGACTATGTATAATTATGATTTATGATTTATGAACCATATGAGAATCATTACAAATTTAGTGCTAATCAAAAATTAAATTTTATATTATTTGAAACAAACATGTTAATAGTTTTTTTTGTTATTATAAAGGTCAAATGACATGCTCATTTTCGAGTTAATGTTTCGGAAGGAGGAAGTTTTATGAAATGGATCAAGTTCAATCCTTATGATTTACACTTCTCTTCTTGAGCCGCTAGCAACATTTACAGTACTTGCGCACAATCTTTGTGGAAGGGTCATAAGGATGTTATCCAGGGGCGCATCTAGGAATATTTGTTATCGATGTCACTTTTTATATCGTAACTTTAATACTTAGATTTTTGAAATATTTTCTAAGATGGATCGGGTCACCGAAACGGGTTGCCAATAGAGATGAGTTCGGTACCAGACCCGTCCCGACCGATACCCGTATGGATTGGTACCGGTTACATTTTTATGGCGATTTGAGATACCGAATACCGAAACCGGGTAGTACCGATCCTGAAATATGACAATTACATAAACCGAATATCGGACCGAGGGTACCGGTTTGGTCCCAACTCGGTACCGGTTTTCGGTATAAAAAACTCATTCCTAGTTACCAATAAAAAATTAACAACAAGATTTTTCTACTTAAAAAAGTAGATAGTATAATACCATTAAAACTTAAAATCAATAAGTATCGTAAGTCTTATAGTTTTATTCGAGTCTTCATCTATGAAGTCTTAGAGTTTTACAATTATTGTCTTTGTAGGTGTCACTCAAAAAAAATTCTAGGTGACACTTGAGTTTTTCATACATACGTATCTTAGTATTTTAAAAATTTATCGGTGTCAAGTGACACCCCACTTTATATACTAGATTTGCCCCTGATCTTATCCACTGGTTAGGATCGATGAATTACGAGCTTCTCAACTTTTTTATGAATACCATATATATATATATACCTTTTAAAATATGTATTTAAGGGATTATAATTTAGAAACACACGATTCCAAAAGCCAAGTTCTTAATTGGACCTTTAAAGACAAACGTTTACAACTATAATTTTGAATCGTGTTTTTTTTTTTTTAAATATGAAGTACGTCATATTTTAAGCCATTTTTCTAATAATAAATGCATTTCTTTACCCATATCTCTCAACTTTGTTTGTATTTGGATAATATTTCCAGCTACAAACAAATATTTGATGATGGGTGGGTTGATAAGATGATGAATGATATGATAGTGGAATGGTGGAAGTAAATTTGAAGCATCTAGCTAATAAAATTGTATTTCCCCCCAATAATTACCACTTTGAAATATTTTGAAAAGGAGGAAAATATGAATGAGGTTGGAAAAAAAAAAATAAAGAGAAAGGATAGAAATACTCGATGGTGGATTTTGGTTCAATGGGTGGTTTTTGTGCTTTTAAACTTACATATGATATAATAACTCCAAATTGAGTGTATAAAATAATGCAATCTTTGTTTTAAAAGAAAGACGTACTAGTTTCGTGTTTTTATTTTAAGATCTGAAGTTATTGTTTTGTAGCTTCCTGTTTATCGTGTTATCTCTTGACCTCATTAAATTTAGGCATGTTATAGATGAGTTATTGTGACCAATGAGCTAGTAGGATGTCGATAGGTTCAATAGGACCGAAAATACTCTAATTTTGTTGAATGTGTTGGAAGGAGGCGTAGCATCATGATGATGTTCGAGAGATGGCAAGATGCTGTAGGAATAGTGTACCCGATACCAATTATAAAATATAAGAAATATATTACGAATTACAATTCAGAAATGAAATTACAATACACGGAAATAAATAAAGTACTGAAATTAAAATTACAAGTAAAAGAAATAATAATACGGAAAAGTAAATTACAATACGGAAAAATAAAGGCTGAGTCTCGTGTTTGACACGATTCCCTTAAAACAGATTCGAAGTCTGTTTCCCAGGGTACAACAGCCAAAGCAGCGTGTACTGCCGGAGGTAACCAACTTGCCTGAAAAATCACGTGAATTGAAGGTGTTCTTCGTTCTTGGAAGCAGCAACGTCTTGCCGTTAAAGTGCAAAAAGTTTCAAGAATACAAAGCGTTTTCCAAGTATATCAAAATGTGTGTTTTGGTGTTTGCATCTCCATCCCTTTTATAGGAGATAAGTTGTAACAACAACTTAATTATATTCAATTGTAATAATAATAAAAAACCATTTTTTTATTAATAATTAAATATAATAATTCTATCATTAAACCATGAGTTGTAACAACAAATTAATTATATTTAATTGTAATAAAAAAAATATTTTTTATTAATAATTAAATAGAATAATTCTATCATTAAACCATTTCTGTAACGGCTCTAGAATTGTCTAGATTCGTTCAAGACACGAACGCGGCTCGCACAAAAAAAAAATAACTTATACAAAGTACGAGGCAAATGCGAGTGCACACAAGTTTAATGATTTGCTATTGTTTGGACCCAAGTTTTGTCTTGGAGTAACTTGTCATGCTTGTCAAGGCTCCTCATTATAAACCACTCATGGTTTGGTCCATCTTCCTATGTGGGACAAGTTTTCACACTTTTAACTTGCATTTTCCCACATCAAACACCAATCTTTGAGCATCGATATCTCATTCATCTTAGCTCCGTTTTGGACGTTCTTTATATCGTTGTAATCCTCTCTTCAAGGAGAATACACACCCATAAAATATTAATTATATATCTCACAACTATATATAATTATATTTGGTCCAAAAACATGGAAAATACACTTTTTCCTTTGAAAAATTTACACTTTTTTCCAACAATCCCCCACATGAATGAGAGATCGATCGAAAACACATTCCAATCATCCCCCACATGTATGAGATTGATCGAAGACACATAAAATTCCAATGAATTTTCAATGGTTGAAATCTTGCATAGGATAGGTAGGTGTAAACCTTTGAACCTTCCCTTATGAAATGCACTTAGCCTTCTAGCCGTCAGTAGAACTCGATGTCTTTGAACTGAGCTGCCATTTGTGAAGACGACAATACACTTCACACAAGAATCTCCCTAACAAGGTTAACTCCTCATAGTCGTGTCCGTTATGGTCATGGAACACTAGCCTGGTTCTGCGAGAGCTACTAAGAATTGTGCCCCTACAATTCCACTCGAAGCGACCCCACTTCTCTCTCACATAGGTGATTTCTCCCGAATCATTAAAAGCATAAATGATTTCGACCGAATCATTATAAAATGCTTAACCTCATTGTCACTAAAATGATTTTCTTCTAGAAATCATATATGAATGGACTAGGAGTTTTTCACAACCCCCCACAGTGACCACACTTTATTCATACAAATAGGTTGTCCTTTTGAACCAAGATCTTGGGATCTCCAGTCAACAAGGTAAGGTTTTCCTTCGTATGAATTTGTTCATTCATGGGCTTTAGTCCCATTCCTTTTGACGACTTCAAAACTAACTCTCTATTTAGGCCTTTCGTAAGCGGATCCGCAATGTTATCTTTTGACTTCACATAGTCAATAGTAATAACATCTGTTGAGAGTAGTTGTCGTATCGAATTATGCCGACGTCTAATATGTCTTGACTTACCATTATACATTATGCTATGCGCTCTACCAATCGCTGATTGGCTATCACAATGTATAGTAACGGCTGAAACGGGTTTCGGCCACTTTGGTATGTCTTCAATAAATTGACGTAACCATTCGGCTTCTTCACCCATATTTATCTAATGCGATGAATTCAGATTCCATCGTAGATCTAGCTATCACTGTTTGCTTGGAAGACTTCCAAGAAATAGCAGCACCACCAAGTGTAAATACATATCCACTTGTAGATCTAGAATCTTTTATATCGGATATCCAATTCGCATCGCTGTATCCTTCTATCACAGCTGGATATCTCTCATAACGCAGTCCGTACTCTCGAGTATATCTCAAATACCGAAGTACTCGTATCACACTTTTCCAATGAATCCGACTCGGATTACTCGTGTACCTACTTAGCCTGCTTACAGCATATGCTATGTCCGGTCTGGTACAAGACATTAGATACATTAGACTGCCTATAATTCTTGAGTATTCTAGTTGATTAACACTTTCACCTCTATTTTTCGATAGATGTTGACTAGTGTCAATTGGAGTTCTAGCTATACTAGAATCACCATTACTAAATTTCTCAAGAATTTTATCCACATAATGAGTTTGACTTAACACAAGACTATCTTGGGTTCGTGTGATTTTAATACCAAGAATCACTTCCGCTAAACCCATGTCTTTCATGTCATATTTGGATTTCAACATCTCTTTCGTTGAATTAATCATTCTTTCGTTACTACCAACGATAAGCATATCGTCTACGTATAAACAAAGAATGACATATCCATGTTTTGTATCTTTCGTGTACACACACTTGTTGCACTCATTAATTTTGAATCCACATTCTAGCATGACGTGGTCAAACTTTTGATGCCATTGTCTGGGAGCTTGCTTCAAGCCATATAATGACTTAACAAGCCTACAAACTTTCTTTCCACATCCAGGAGCACTAAAACCCTCGGGTTGCTCCATGTAGATTTCCTCTTCTAAATCACCGTTTAGAAAAGCCGTCTTCACATCCATTTGGTGCACTTCTAGATTTCTTATTGCGGCAATCGCAAGCACCAATCTAATGGATGTTATTCGCGTCACCGGCGAATATGTATCAAAGTAATCAACACCCTCCTTTTGTTTGTAACCTTTGATTACCAACCGTGCTTTATATTTATCAATGGAACCATCAGGTTTCATTTTCCTCTTAAAAAGCCATCGGTAACCTAGTGGTTTACAACCTTCAGGAAGGTCCACTAGTTCCCAAATATGATTTTGTAAAATTGACTCAATTTCACTTTTGATGGCTTCTTTCCATTGAGGTCCTTCAGAAGAAGTTACCGCTTCTCGGTAAGTTTTGGGTTCACTTTCAACCATGTAAGTGACAAAATCATCTCCATATGATTTTTCAACCCTTTTCCTTTTACTTCTTCTAGGCTCAACCTCTTCTCTTTCAGGTTGTTCTAATGTCTCATCTTGGACATTTTCGTCAATTGATTTAGACGAACTAGCACGATCCTTTGTAAACAAGGAAATATATTCTCAAAGAAGGATGCATTCCTTGATTCCATGATGGTATTCTTGTGAATTTCTGGATTTTTAGACTCATACACAAGAAACCGATATGCACTACTATGATGTGCATAACCGATAAATATGCAATCAACCGTTTTAGGTCCTATCTTTTGAGCCTTAGGTGCCGGTACAACAACCTTTACTAGGCACCCCCACACTCGTAAGTACTTATAGGATGGCTCTCTTCCCATCCAAAGCTCATACGGTGTTTTATCCATTTTCTTGCGGGGTATCTTATTCAAAAGATAAGTAGCCGAGAGGATAGCTTCCCCCCACATTTCTTGGCTCATTCCCGAACTTATTAACATGGCATTCACCATTTCTTTCAATGTTCGGTTTTTTCTTTCCGCAATACCATTTTGTTGAGGTGAGTAAGGAGCGGTGAATTCGTGTCGGATTCCATGTTGAGCACATAAATCCGCAAACGGTGACACATATTCACCACCTCGATCACTTCTTACAACCTTAATCTTTTTGTTGAGTTGGTTCTCAACATCTTGTTTGTATAAAACAAACTTCTCGATTGCTTCATCTGTACTTTTCATCAAGTAAACATAGCAATATCTAGTACAATCGTCAATAAACGTGATGAAGTACTTATTACCACCTCTCGTAGGAATGGATTTTAAATCACACACATCCGTGTGAATCATATCAAGTGGTTCAGTTATTCTTTCAACCGATTGGAAAGACGATCTTGTAAGTTTGGCTTCAACACAAGTTTGGCATTTATAATTTGAATCAATATGAAAAGATGGAATGCAATTTAACTTAATTAAACGACGTAAAGAATTAAAATTGACATGTCCAAGACGACCATGCCATACGTTAGAAGACTCTGTCAAATAAACCGAATTTGTAGTCGTTTTATTAAGATTGCTTTTCAAAATCATCAAATTTATTTTGAACATTCTATTCAAAGCAAAACCTTCTCCAACAAAATGACCATTCTTGGTCAAAACAAATTTATTCGATTCAAAAAAACCATTTTAAATCCAAACTTGTTTAACAGCCATCCGGAAACCAAATTCTTTCGAATTTCCGGTACATACAAAACATTTGTCAACTTAAGATCTTTCCCGGATGTCATTTTCGAGATCACATCGCCTTCACCTTTGACATCAACCGTATCAAAGTTTCCCATGAAGATCTTTTTTCCATTAACTACTTTCAAAGTAGTAAACAAAGTTTTCTCCGAACACACATGTCGGGTAGAACCAGTGTCGATCCACCATTCATTCGGTTCAGATCTTACCAATTCTACATCAGAAACCATTGTCGTGATATTCACATTCATCACACTTGCAACTTCACCATTGCCGTCAAGAACCACGCATGGTTCAAGATCCAAATCAGAAAACAATTCTGATTTCTCAATATGATTG
This sequence comes from Centrapalus pauciflorus, assembly GCA_020465985.1. Classification (NCBI taxonomy): domain Eukaryota; kingdom Viridiplantae; phylum Streptophyta; class Magnoliopsida; order Asterales; family Asteraceae; genus Centrapalus; species Centrapalus pauciflorus. Next base: position 523,613 of record JAANYP010005674.1, on the reverse strand, counting down.
GCAAATTTACTCGCATTTTGAACTCCAATTATATCAACCATCTCCTTAATCGATGGTTTAGCAATAGATGTTATAGTTGAAGTCATCGACCGTGACACAACTCCATCTAACATTTCCAATTTTTTTTTTTCTTTAACGCCAAAGAAAATAATTATAAGTAGTTGTGAATCTTCTTTTCAAACAAATACTTTATAAATTTTCAATAAAGAAAATTTTCTCACTTTATAATAAAATTACACTTTTATTATAAACAACGTCAAATACTTTAATTGATCAAACTTGAATCAACCGTTCAATTTAATCACTTTATAACAAAATTAAATCTTTTGCTATAAACAATGTCAAATACTTCAATTGACAAAACTTGAATCAACCGTTCAATTTAAACACTTTATAACAAAATTAAATCTTTTTTATTATAACCAATTTTATCACTAAAATTGAATCTGCCGTTCAATTTAACACCAAAGTGATAACACCAAAGTGAATAATGAATCAACCGTTCATTCAAACACTTATAACCCGAACGAGAATAGTAACAAATTTTATATTAAAAGTTAAAATTGAATCATCCGTTCAATGTTTAAGAAACCAAAAGTGAATAATCGAATCTGCCGTTCAAATTAAACACTTAATCAAGGCTGTTGCAAAAATTAAATCCGTCTCGAAACCAAAACTCGTTTGTAACGAAACAGAAATAATTAAATGAAATGGAAACACAATTGCTTCGAGACAAAACTCGTTTGAATCGAAACAATAATGTAATAGAAACTTTTACTTCGAGACAAAACTTGTTTGAATCGAAGAAACAATTTCTCTAAAATTCTTAATTTTATAACCGGTATCGTGGTTGTAAAATCTGTTTTAAGATTGTAGGAATAGTGTACCCGATACCAATTATAAAATATAAGAAATATATTACGAATTACAATTCAGAAATGAAATTACAATACACGGAAATAAATAAAGTACTGAAATTAAAATTACAAGTAAAAGAAATAATAATACGGAAAAGTAAATTACAATACGGAAAAATAAAGGCTGAGTCTCGTGTTTGACACGATTCCCTTAAAACAGATTCGAAGTCTGTTTCCCAGGGTACAACAGCCAAAGCAGCGTGTACTGCCGGAGGTAACCAACTTGCCTGAAAAATCACGTGAATTGAAGGTGTTCTTCGTTCTTGGAAGCAGCAACGTCTTGCCGTTAAAGTGCAAAAAGTTTCAAGAATACAAAGCGTTTTCCAAGTATATCAAAATGTGTGTTTTGGTGTTTGCATCTCCATCCCTTTTATAGGAGATAAGTTGTAACAACAACTTAATTATATTCAATTGTAATAATAATAAAAAACCATTTTTTTATTAATAATTAAATATAATAATTCTATCATTAAACCATGAGTTGTAACAACAAATTAATTATATTTAATTGTAATAAAAAAAAATATTTTTTATTAATAATTAAATAGAATAATTCTATCATTAAACCATTTCTGTAACGGCTCTAGAATTGTCTAGATTCGTTCAAGACACGAACGCGGCTCGCACAAAAAAAAATAACTTATACAAAGTACGAGGCAAATGCGAGTGCACACAAGTTTAATGATTTGCTATTGTTTGGACCCAAGTTTTGTCTTGGAGTAACTTGTCATGCTTGTCAAGGCTCCTCATTATAAACCACTCATGGTTTGGTCCATCTTCCTATGTGGGACAAGTTTTCACACTTTTAACTTGCATTTTTCCACATCAAACACCAATCTTTGAGCATCGATATCTCATTCATCTTAGCTCCGTTTTGGACGTTCTTTATATCGTTGTAATCCTCTCTTCAAGGAGAATACACACCCATAAAATATTAATTATATATCTCACAACTATATATAATTATATTTGGTCCAAAAACATGGAAAATACACTTTTTCCTTTGAAAAATTTACACTTTTTTCCAACAGATGCCACTATGTTGTCATCATCAACATTACGATGATGTTGTATCGACGTTGAAGAAACATTGATCCTGTTCAATGAAGATTAGTTTAGTAGTTAAATGTTTAGCATGAGAATCTTATGTGAGCCATATATAGTAAGACATTTGTAAAGCAAAAAATTCTATTAGCACATACTTGATGGATATCGAGATCTAAGTAGATTAGGAATGTGTTTTAGGTTTGGGAGTTATGAAGAAAATGGAAGCAAGTGTTAATCAAAGCAGTTCAACATGTAAATATCACATTGATTTATATAACAAGAGTGTACATCAAAATGTGAGTTATTATAGTTGGATTTGCAGGGAGGCAATTTCGGCATGTTCAAGCAAACAAGTCAAACCGATTGACGACCAAATGTCATAAATTTTACATAATTTTGATTTTTTTTTCAAAAAACAATTTGTTTAATACACCTTTATAAATTTTCGTTTTAAAAAAAATTTATGTTCTATCTTAATTTTTTACGATTGGTTAATTTAACCATCCCGTTCGTTGGGTCAAAATTGTCACCTCCTAATTGCATATATGAAAGAGTCCTCGAAAAATACATTTCATAATATTGTGTAAATAAATTATAAGGAGGCAAATGCATGTTAGAATCGTGGGTTGTTAATCTAAAATGGGAAAAGTGGTTTATCTACATTGGGAAATATACTTATTGGAAAGCTTTTATTGGTAAAGTAAATGTTTATGGGAAAATCATGAAAGTTACATTCATTTGCATAATCATATCATGTGGAGCTACCATTTACATGAGCATTGTGTCTATGGCTTTCTTTGATATATGAATGGGAGCAAAAGCATGTTACTTGCTAAGCGTTTATCGTTTATATGTAGTTGTGTTATGTGTAAGATATTGGTGCCGATAAGAGAAGAGCAAAGTTTTTAAAGTTTAATAGGAACTTGTGTGTATAGATATTACAAGATGTACTTTTGTTAATGTCATAATTTGTTGGAATGATATAATACTAGTTTATTATCTGCGTATTACGCGGATATTTTTAATATATATAAAATATAATAAATAAAAAGATGAAGATATAAATATTATTTTTTAAACAAAAGTATATAAGATAATATTATTATTTATTATGACCTATTAATTTTGTATATTTCTAAATATATATGAAGAGTAATTATTTGCTTATATATTTTTTTTAAATTTTTATTATATTGTCTTATAATTAATAAGTTAGTAGATTATTAGATTTTGTTTGATTTGATTTGATTTGAATTTAAAAGTGGATTATATTATATTTGGATAGATTTAATTAATAAGGTAGTAGAGTATTAGATTTTGTTTGATTTGATTTGATTTGAATTTAAAAGTGGATTATATTAGATTTGGATAGATTTAATTTAAATTTCTTTATTATTTTTACAATCTATAAATGCCACGTGTCGATTCATGGTGAGGACACGTGGCTTTACCAAAAATGAGTATAGTTACTCTTTTAATTGTATAGATAGATATAAGTTTAATTACCATTTTTGTGTATCTAAAGTTGTAAACGGTAAAAGAGAACCATTTGGATTTATATGTTTTTATGTGTTTCTATCAAAATATCTGTATTTGTGATGCATACAACAGCCTTTAATATACATGACTTAGAAAAGTTTTAATTAAACCAAAATTTTACCTTATTTTTTAGATTAATATTTGGAATTCTTTTTAAAATGGTTTAAATCATTCTACTTATTGTGTCTCATTCAAAATAATATATATAACTTATTTAACTTGTTAATAACCAAGTGTTACATAGACTTGAACAAATAAAATAAGTTTAACGGTGAAGAAAAAAGTTTGGTTTAACTTGATATTAAACTATTTAAATATATTAATGAACTAATTATTTTATTGATTAAATAGGCATAAGTAAAAAATAATAAATTTAAATAAAAATAAATATCAGAAACTTAATCATAATAATAATAATATATTTTTTATGTTAAACCTAAAAATAATTGATAAAAGAAATCAATTCAACAACTGGAATAATAAAATTACATAACCAGAAATAAATCACATTGCTCTCAGTCTTGATGAAATATTTAGTATTTACCATTTACCGGTACGCCGTAACAAAATTTTATTTTACGTTTTATCTAAGTATAGTATTTATTTTGATACAATATAAAATACAATATTTTAATTTGCAAAATAATTTTCCAATGAAAAATAATATTTAAGCATGGAAGGGAGGCGGCCGGTGCACATTTTTATGTTCAGTGTAGCAGACGTACAGGTCAAGTATAAAATAAAGCCACAACACAACCACCACCAATCACCACCGTATACCACCGGCGGTGCTGCCTCCGTGAACACACACACACACACACACACACACACACACTCTCTCTCTCTCTCTCTCTCTCTGATCATATATACTCTATATCTGATTCCAACTTACCTTTCATTTGAATTGAAATACAGTATTTTTTTTTTCATCTGTACTCAGCTACGATCTGCTCCGCCGTGTTCCGCCACCGTCGAAATGGACAACGTCTTTTCGCAGCTCCCACAAGACATAATTCATCAGATCTTCTCACGAATCTCTCTCCGGGAAGTCATCATCTGCCGCTCGGTATCCAAAAGCCTTAACACAACACTTTCATCCCCTTCATTCGCAAATCTCCTCGCCACCACTTCACCGTTCCCTCTCATCGCCCTTCGTCCTCCTCCACGCCGCCACCACCACTACCTCTCTCGGTCGCCTCTCCTTCACCTCTTCGATCCAATCGAAAACAAATGGCTCCATTTCGCTCTTTCTTTCCTCCCCTTCCCCTCCGCCTACCCAATCGCCGCCGCCTCTGCGGTCGGTCTCTTATACCTCTGGGCAGATTCCCCGTCTTCCGATTCCAACAAATCTCTCGTCGTTTGCAACCCTTTAACTCGCCAATTCAAAACCCTCCCTCCACTCGGTTCCGCCTGGTCACGACATGGTTCTGTCTTGGTCGACTCAGTCAACAACCGAGTCATTGTTCTTAACGAACTCGCTGCCCTCTACTATTCGAACTCAACCGATTCCTGGCTCAAATTCTCTTCAAATTTACCATCAAAACCCAGAAGCCCAATTCTCGTTGACGACTCGATTATCGCCTTATGCGACGTCGGATCGCCTTGGAGGAGTCAATGGAAGCTTTTTACTTGTACGATTCAAAATCTTGAAACTTCACAACCGTGGAATACCCTTGAAAAACATGAATGGGGAGATGTTTTTGATATTCTAAAACGACCCCGATTGTTGAAAGGATATGGGAATATGATTCTGATGATTGGGGGGTTAAAATCTTCTTTTTCACTCAATGCTTCATGTTCCACCATTTTGATTTTGAAATTGGATTTGTGTACATTGGAGTGGGGTGAAGCTGGGAGAATGCCATTGGAAATGTTTAGGTGTTTTCAAGAATCAAGCAAGTTTAAGGTGTTCGGAGGTGGGAATAGGGTTTGTTTTTCGGCCAAGAGGATAGGCCGATTGGCTTTGTTGGAATGGAATGACAAAGGGAAGGAGGAATGGCGATGGATTGATGGTGTGCCAAGCAATGTGGATGGGTTGTATCGAGGGTTCTTGTTTGATGCTAGGCTGGATGCTTCACCTTAATTGAGGTCTGCGATTTCTCTTTACTTTAAAGTTTTGAGATTGTTGACATTGAAAATCAATAATATCACATGATACTGTTTTATGTTTGAAACTTTGAATTGTATTAGTATAAGTGGTGATGCCAATTTGCTTCTTTTATTACTTGCTTTCATGAAAATTTTAATGTCAGCGATCTACTGTCTATTTATCTTCGTCTTTGATGAAGTGTTATGACTGTATATGCATTTTCAATGTTATTGTTACAGCTTTAAGGATCATATAATTAGTCAAACAGAGTCAAGGGTATTAAATAAGTTTTACTATTTTACATTTATCATATAATCATTTAGCTTCTTCTGTTACTTGCTTTTGTGAAATCTTATGTCATTTTTATGCTCAAATCGATCAACAAGTTTTCGTCTTCAATTATTACAAAGGGGGGTTTTTGTATGTGTGTATTCAAAGTGATCATTGTCACTTGAAGTATAAAATAGTTTATTAAAGCTCAGGATAGTTGAATGGCGCTATACATTTATCTCAATAATCAGTTTTCTTGTAACAACTTTGTATTCGTTTGTTTGAACCTGATGTTTTTGGCACTAAAGAATCGAAAAGGAAAAATCTTCTATTTAAAGGTTCAAAATTGTTTGTTTCGACTCTAAATTTGTAATAATCAGTCTTAATGCACAGTCGCACATCCAAACCTCCAAATAGAAACAAAGAAAAGGTTGCACACAGTTGTGGTATGTTCTTCATGTGTTACATTTGATTTACCCTTTGACAAGTTTGAATTTTCGAGCGAGTTAGATTTGAAATTCATTTGATACATCTTGAGGTGATCAAGAGTTGCTTTAATGTATGGAAATAATTAACATACATTATGGTGGGATTCAAATTGATTGTAGATATTTGGTTGTTCTTTTAAGAGGAACGGCATCATATAATGACTAGATGTTTGGGTGGTGTTTTCTTTAGGCAAATAAAGATTTCAACATTTCGGTATATTTCTTTATCTACGTGGCATGAGGACTTAAAATTGATTGTGTGTTCCGATGTAAACAGATAGCGTCTTAGTTATAGGTTGTTTGGTGTGTAAGGCATTCTTTCCTTAGACTTTTCGGATGATAGTTCTGTGGATAAGGAGTTGCAGATGCAATTGGAATTTAATTTGTGGGGGATGAAGTTGTGACATTAGTTTTCGATCGATCTAGAAAGTTAATAAGTGAACGTCATAGGTCGGGTAAATTATATCTTTGGCCTTTGTACCAATTGTTAAACAACCATTGGCAGCTCTATTATCAGATCTTATTGTCGCTGTATCTCATGTTTTTTATCATCTATAGATGATTTATTCCATCTATAACGCGAAGAACCAACACATATGGCTTGTTTTCCTTGATGGGGCATTGCTAATGTAGTAATGTTGAGAAACAACTCACATAATAGTAAACACAAACAAAAAAGGTAGATTAGAGGATACAATATCTACGTGCTTAGGTTCAAAGAATAACTTACATCCATAGTCGCACTAGCAAATCACTTGTTTAATTTTTGGATTAAGCTTACAATCACATAGGGACTGTATATATTAGAAATAAACCAGTCAAAGTAGTTTCTTTTTTGGCCAAAATTTAGCATCTGTTGGCACAAAGTAGTCTAATTATAATATTTAATGACAGGTTCTTATTATAAATAACCTAATAGCGCAAAGTTTTGTTTTCTTGTATCATAACAAATATAACAATTATTAATTAGAACTTGTTCTTTTGTGATTGATGATTTAGGTTGTTGACAAATGCAACTGTATAGCCAGTGGTGTGTACTTTGCTGCCAACGAAAAGTGTTGTGATTCTGGGCAGCAAAAGTTAGCAGTTCTTGTTTGTACAACAATCACTGTCCTAAATAGATAAAGTCTTTTACTTAGTGAGTATACCATATATAGTGTGACATGGCCATGAACACGATAAATCGAGCCACAAACCCCACTGAATTGGACTGGAACTGGTGTACTTTGTTCATGTATTTGAACTGGTCAAACATATAGATTTTTTAAAATGATTGCATTCTGATAGGGATTTGAGTTTGAATCATTAGCCTAAAGTTCGTGGTTTGGTTGTGTACCGATGTACAAAGTTGAAACATATTGCACTTGTATAGGATTGAAATAGTTGTTAGGATCAACTCATTGAACTCGTACAACTAAACAATCAAATCTTCTGTTGGTTGAAATACGTCAACCAAAATTAGAATGATATGATTCGCTCGAAAGATTGACATCATATTTCATTTCCGTTACCATATTTAATGTATGATTGTATATATATGCTTACATCACATGTAGGGATCAGAATTTCTCATCCACTGATTTTTCTATTATAACAAATTGAAGGTACAATGTTTTATAAAATCACATGTGAACAATATTATGAAATTATTAAACATAAACTACAAAACAACTTTCATATTTTCATCCAAATGATGGAAAAGATCAATCTAAGAACTACATGGAGAAGAAGAGAACCGAAGAATTTGTACATGTAGTTCACCGGTATCACTGTGTTAATCTGAATTCCAGGTTAGGATTCGAGTCCTTTATTGAAGGAAATGTGTAGATTTAGGAGTAGGATTTAGAGACATGCTCATGCTCTGTCTTTTCAAAAAAAAAAAAAAAAAAAAAAAAAACAACAACAACGAGAAGAAAAGAATGAAAAGAAGATATGATAAAAGTTAGCTGTTGTATACCTGCTTAGCTAGTTAGTCCTATCAAAAATTTTAAGCTGTATGTATCAAGTATTTTCAATGATTTTACTTCTGCCCTGTTCTTTTTAACTCATCAGTTTATACCCTCAACTTTTATCTAAAATGCTTTGACCGTAAATTTTGCCACTTGACGTTTTCTTATCTACTTGTGTTTCCTACACAGAAAATAGAACGAAGTAATTAGTTTTTCATTTTCTTGATATTCTGATCAAGATTGATTATGTAATGTTCAACATAACGGTAACAAATGTCATGGTGACAAGATGAACAGGTCAGAGAAGCCTCTAACCAGTTCGTTTGCGTCACAAAGAACATAAACCAAAAGACTTAAATGGCATGATGATATGAATCAAAGCCATTAAAATGCAAATTGTACAATCTAGCTAACTAAAATGGGATGATAATATCCGATTATTTAAATTGCAAATCTCCGGTCTTGAGTCTTACGGTAATTAATCGCTTCTACTGGAGTCAAACCCAACCACTGACCCTTTGTTTTGAAAACAAGGTGTTCATCCAAACTTCCATAAGTTTTGTATTGACTGGAACTTGGATTGAGACTTGATTGATTGAGTTTAGATTAAGTGTTCGATGAAGGGGATGATTGGACATCATATCATGTTTTTATTAGACATGGTGGTGGTAAAGGTCACTACAAAAACTTTAGTTGGATATTGGTGATTTAATTTGTTAGTAGGCATTAGTTTTTCAATGACTTTTTTATAGGATGACTTACAATAGATGACAAAAACTTAGTCCCGAAAAAATGATGAATTTTCTAATCAATACTTGTGAAATAAAGAGAAAAGGGTTAGGAATATATCCCGACACATGAATACAATGATCTATAATGGTTCGTGTAACCATCCACAAATTCACCCTACATTCAGTCCTTGATCGATCACCACCAAGAGTTGTGAAATAAAGAGATTATTACCCGACACTTCTCTCTTCTTACAACAGTCGATATAAACCTAGCACACAATTCTTCTCTCAAATCTAGATAGAAATTACCTCTTAAATACAATGGAAATTGAGAAACAAGCAGACTTTTCACTTTTGCTATTGTTAGCATCAATGATCTATGAGTGAATAATAGTAAAAATGTTTTAACATCATTTAACATGCTTTTTTTGTTTTTTGGCCCTTTTCATTGACAATTTTTTTCTTCTTAATGTAATGTTCTAACTGTTATCAAATGTTTTGTCTCCAAATCGTGATGTATAATAAGAAAAACGAAACTTAATTAAATGTACATGAAAAACTAAATATATATTGAGAAGTGTGAGAAACAATGTGATTCATTTTTAAATATATTGATTCATCATTTTTTGAATACATAAATGATGAATTATAAATTCTGAATTAAATAAATCAACAATTTCTTGTTTTTTATATTGATTCATTAGTTTTTGAATTTTTATATAATGAATCACAAATTTAAATATAAGTGAATCAATGTATAAAATTAGTGAATCAATATATAAAAGTAGTGAATCAATATACAAAATGTTTCTTTGGACTCTTTGTGTTTTCTTTTCTAATGCATAAAGTTAAATTAACTATGGCATCATCTGGTTTTTGGAATTGGTTTAACTAGCTCGGTTTTTGAAAGCATTGGGTGGTCAATTTGACATCCGATCTGATTTTTAAAACCATGATTGACAAGTGTTTAAGTGTCGAGATGACCTTTTTTATCTTATTTTTCATGTTTAAATTTACGTAATTACATGACTAGTTTTATATTTAAACTCATAAATTAATATCATTTATACACAATCTTAAACGGTAACAAGAGCATATATTAATATATGATATATTCCAACCTTTATAAAAAAAAATAATATATTCCAATTTTACAAAAAAATTACTTTGAAAAAGAAACAACGATCGTTATTATAAAACAAACAATAATTCATTTACATAGAGAAAATCAAGTGGGTATATAATTCTTTAAGCATTCCGTTAATTGGGGGAGTGATCTAAGCATCCACTAAAGGGTGACCCAGAGAGGCAAAGAGTGTAATAAAATAAGGGATCGGTTCCTTTTGATTTTTAATTCAAGGAATTGAATCATTGATTGGTTTTTTTTTTTTTTTTTTTTTTTTTTTTTTTTTTTTTTTTTTTTTTTTTTTTTTTTTTTTTTTTTTTTTTTTTTCCTTTTCCTTTTCTTTTGGTATTGGTTTTCTAGCTTTTAGGTTTAACCAGATTGTATTCTGTTTTATCCCGTTTAAATTTTCAATTATTTTTATTTTTATTTTTTATTTTGTATGATTCTTTGCCAAAATTACAATTTTAAATCTCAACGGTCGAAGATTAAAAGTAACACTACTAGGGATGAGTTTGGTATTGGACCAGTGACGAACCGGTTAGTACCGATAATTTTTTGTGCGATTAAAGGTACCGAATACCGAACCGAATTTAAGTGACCGGTACCGGTATTCGGTATAAAAATCTCATCCCTTAACACTACCATCTATTAATACATATGCCTAAACAACTTATACAAGAACCATTTCGTTTCAGTTATCAAATTCATTTTTTTTTTTTGAATTTTCTATATATGTTTATAAAATATTGATCCGGTCATTAGTGTTACCAAATCGTGATAGAATGCTATTAGAGTTAGAATTTATTGTTAATTACTAATAAAGAGGTAGAATTATCAAGTTTAAAAAAAAAGTTGGAGTAACCTTAAAGGTTAAAAACAACATATAGTTGAATCAATATTTTTAAATTTAAAATAGAAATATACAGATTATATTATTATATTTCGTTCCATTTGGGTTAAGCATTAGGCCACAGGGAGTGGATGCCACCAATGCCACCTAAAATTGCCGCCACGTCAGCGCCACGTCAGTTTCGCCATTTTGATGCCATTTCGAGGGTGTGGTTGCCATTCAATTTATTTAATTTTCACTTTAAACATAAAATAAAAATATTGAAATAAAAAATAACATTTAATTAATAATATTAAAATCAAACATAAAATAAAACATTCAATTTAAAAATTATAACATTCAACTTAAAAATATAAACATTAAAATGGAAACTAATCTACGCAAAGTCTTGGTCCGAATATTCGTTTTCAAAATCATCAATCGGATCAACGTTGAGATCAATGTTTTGAACACCCCAAATATGTTCAACCAAGTCGGCCCGAAGATTATGATGCAATTCGGTTTTACGTATCTCCGAATGTCGAGCCATGTACGCACTACTACCGATCTCCGCTGGTATTGTTGTTGGAGTGACTTCGTTTTCATCATATTGACATATTGCGTTCCCTTCATCTTCTATAATCATGTTATGCAATACGATACACGTATACATTACTTTTGTCATTTTCTCCACATGATAAAAAGGTGACGGGTGCTTCAATATTTGCCAACGCTTTTTGAGAATACCCAACGCTCGTTCCACATCTTTTCGAGCTCTTTCTTGGGCCACCTTAAATCTTTTTCGTTTAGCATCGATTGGAGCCGAATATGATTTCACGAATGTGGCCCAATCAAGGTATATCCCATCAACAAGATAGTACCCATACTTGTACGTAGAGCCACGAATTTCAAACGGACATTCGGGTGCCGTGCCGTCATAAATTTTATTGAAGAGTGGTGACATATTCAACACATTTATGTCATTATTTGACCCCGGGGCACCGAAGAAGGCATGCCAAACCCAAAGATCTTGTGAAGCTACCGCTTCAAGTATGACTGTTGGGTGACCATGATCACCACGAGTGTATTGACCTTTATACGCGTTAGGACAATTTCCCCAACTCCAATGGAGACAATCTAAACTTCCAAGCATACCAGGAAAACCATGAACGCTAGAATGATGAGCATATAATTGTTGTATATCATTATACGTTGGTCTGCGTAAATATTTAGGGCCATAAACTCGCAGAATATACTTACAAAATTTATCAAGACTTTCTCTTGCGACACGAGAAGACATTCTGAAACTCTCGTCCAAACCATCTGCGGATGTCCCGTATGCTAATTGACGAAGAGCGGCCGTACATTTTTGAATCGGAGAAAATCCAACCGCACCTCTGGCATCCATCTTCTGTTGAAAGTACCGACACTCTCTCGTCAAATCGTCAACAATACGTACAAATAACGACTTTTGCATTCTAAAACGGCGACGGAAATAATACCCTTGAAAAATGGCATTCTCGGCGAAATAATCACTCATTAGACGATCGTGTGCAGATTCACGATCCCTTTCTATATATTTTCTTGATTTTGCGGGACGTGACGGTTCACCTTCTTGCAAGTTTCGTAACTCTAAAACGTCCTGAGCAGCTTTTGAGACTGTGCTTATCGCATCCGAGAGTTATTTTATGTCTTCCGCAGAAGATGATGAAGTTGAAGATGATGAAGACATTTTTTTGAAATTGAATTTGAAATGTGGGTAGAGAGAGTAATGAGAGAATAATGAGAAAATATATATGAGATAATGAATGAATGTGTGTTGTATATATAGGGAGTAAAATTATTTTAATAATTATATACATATATTATATTATATATATATATATATATATATATATATATATATATATATATATATATATATATATATATATATATATATATATATATAGGTGGGTTCAATGGAGAACCTCCATGCATCGAAGAACCTTGAAGAACCTCCATGCACCACCACAAATGCATCACAATTCCCCCGTGATGCATCATTATTTCCACGTGATGCATCAAATTCCCGCGATGCATCGATTTCTACATCGTGATGCATTCTATGCATGATTTCTATGTGATGCATTTCGATTTTCTAGCAATGCATTGTGGTTCTTCAAGGTTCTTCGATGCATAGAGGTTCTCCATTGAACCCATCCCTACATATATATATATATATATATATATATATATATATATATATATATATATATATATATATATTAAATGGAAAAGGGGTCGGCATTGGAATGCCGTTGAGGATGCCGTTGGTGCCGATGCCGAGCACAGGGCGCGGTGTGCCCACTTTGCCGAGCCCGGTACCGCCCGACGCCGAGCCCCACTCCCTGAGGCCTTATTCTTTTAGTGGCACATGATAGCAGTACTGTAGTAGCAATGTAGCATATGACATCCGTCCGTGCACAAGACTAATAGTAGTAAAATAGTGTCAAAATAAGTCAAATGGATTGCGAAGCAATATCTCATAAAGGTTCATGTATTTTCCATTTTTTTAATTATATGTTTAAACAAGAACATTAACTAAGTACATGTTTAGGGTGCGTTTGGTTTCTGAAAATTTCTATCTCACTTTTCAAAAATTTACATTTCACTTTTTAAAAAATACCATTTTTTCATATTCTCTCTCTTACTTTTCTATTACCTATCCTATAATTCTTAATAATATCCTCATTCTCTCTATTAATTTTCTATCACTTATCCTATTTTTCTTATTTTATGATCACTCATTTTATTTTTCTTAAAACTAAAATTTCATCATCTAAACAAGTTTTTACTTTTCTTTGAAACCCTTGTTTTTTTTTTCTAGAACTATAACTTGAAAACTGAAATAGAAAAATGATTATTTCATAACGATAATGATATATATTTTTTCTATTTTTTATTTTTGTTATTGGGGTTTTCTTGTTCTTCTTCTTTTATTTTATCTCTTGTAAAATGTTTGAAAAGCAGGACCTCTTTTATATATATATATATATATATATATATATATATATATATATATATATATATATATATATATATATATATATATATATATATATATATATATATATATATATATATATATATATAGATCTTCTTTTAATTTTATTCAAGTTGTTCACTAAAATTAATAATCATCATGTATAGTTAAATCATATGGATTTTTCTTTGCAACTTTATAAGATATCAAGAGGGGGATACAAATGCAATTCACCATCATCCACTACGGTTTCTATTTTTCTACTTTTTGTTTTCTCATGATTGTGACATATGTTTTATCCATATAATCAAAACCAGTTTTCAAAAAGCATGTAACATATCATATGCAATTTCTAAAAACTGATAATCACATGGACCCCCCAACACAATCATAAAAAATTGATTTTTCTTATTTTATAAATTTTACAAAGTATTTTGCTATATATATACACCTTCACTCCTTATTTTTTACTATTTATACATTCAGATTCTCTTAAATGTTTTTGGTTAATGACGTGAGACTCATTGATTAAAATTAGTCCTCAACTCATGTTAATAAGGAATGTATAATTAGCAAATAGAAAAATATACATTTAGAATCACCCTTAAAAAAAATATATAAATAATTATTTGAAAGACAAAAAAAACAAGGGGTATTCTAAATGCTCCCACCTAGGATATTATTTCTCACATCCTCCCTTAATGTTTTTTCTTACATTTTAACTATTTGTTAAATTTTGATTTGTTAAAAATGATGATGTGATTCACATAACGGTTGCGCATAAAGGTATAAGTGAGTCGAGCTACTCATAAGCTACTCGAATTCGACTCGATAAGAGCTTGAAAAGATCTTGAGTTAAACGACTAAACAAGCTCAAGCTTCAATCACCAAGCTTGCGAGCTTAAACGAACTTTTCATGAAATAAGTAAAAATAAAATAAATAATTTCATATAATAAATAAATATTCATATATAGCATATATTTAAGTTATTTTTATAATAATCAATCTGAGCTCGAGCCTATAAAGTGAGTCACAAGCTGAGCTCAAGCTTTACACTTATCCTCTGTTATCGTATTAAGGGATGAGAAGAAAGAAAAATATGAAGGAAAATAAGCGCAGAGAAATGATCCATATTTTTTTTTCTTCACTTTCTTCTCATAATTGGACAGAAAAACTTGAGGGAAAAATCACTTTCCCTTCAGATGACAACTTTATTTCCACAAGTTTTTTTGTTTCTTCAACTTTCTTCTTCTTTCTTTCATTAATTTTCTTTCAAGAACAGAGTGTCAGAGCTCAAAACGAGCCGAGCTCGAGCCTTCAGATTTTAGACGAAATAAAAGGTTTCGGTCTCGGACTCGACTCAGCTCGTTTACGACCTAAGTACACGTTTAGTAAATGAGGATGCATATAGCAACTCCTAAAACCAAATATGTTTAAAGAACTTACTTTTCAAGACATGTTTGATTACAAAAAAAAAAAATTAAGGGAATGAGAAAAAACGAGTTTACTATAAAACTCATCCCCCTTCATTTTTCATTATATATAAAAGTGGGAGAAAAAAAAAAGGTGAAAAGAACGATTTTTACTTTTTTAAGTGGTTTAAATCAAGTTTTATTAATTTATTATATTTTATGTGTTTAACTGTTTATATCTTTAGTTAATTCTATTATTTATATATATCAAAATAATGATTCCTATTATTAACTAGGTGTTTTTATTTGTGCATTATAGCGGATAAAAAAAAAGTTAATATCGAAAAAATAAATTTCTTTCTCAATTTTTACGCTTAAGTTACTGATCTTTCTTTTTTACTATTCAAGTTTCTGAACAATTTTTATTTTATTCAAAACTATATATTTTTTACTGGTACTTGTTAAGTCGTTAAAGCAATTATTTTATCGAATGCATTGATATTGCAAAAAACCGCTTTTCTTTCCTTGTTTTAGCAATTAAGTGATTGGATTTTTTTACTGTTTAACTTCTTGCACTGATAACCGGTTAATGAGCGACTAAACAATTCGCATATATACTTTTAGTTGGAAAAAAAAATGTCTGGTGACTCAAACAGTTAAAATAAATCAGGGACTTAATTGTAAATAACTTTCTTTATTTTTGTGATTAAGTCTCTAAATCTTTTTTCTTATTACTTAAGCCCCTAACTATTATTGTTTTATTCAAAAGTGTATATTTGACTTGTTTGAACGGTTACCAGACAAGTAACATTATTTTTTTTTACTATATTAACGTTGGAAAAACTCACTATCTTTTCATATTTTAGTGATTAAGTCTCAACTTTTTGTTTTATCAGTGTTGTTTTACCGGCTAATCTGGTAGCTGGTGAAAAATATATATTTTTGACTTAAACAATTAGAAAAAAAAAATTTAGGGACTTAATTGAGAAGCTATGAAAAGTTGATTGAGTATTTGACTTTTTTCAATATTAACCATGAAAAAATTGATTTTATTAACCATAAAAACAATTATTTTATAAAGAAATTTATATTCAATATCCAAAATATGATAGAATGCACCTGGGCAATGTAAAAGAATCAAAGTTTTAATTTAGTATAGTACGAGTTAGTTTTACCCGCGCGTTGCAGCGGGATCATAACCAAACAATATATATTTTTCATTTTAAATATAGTTTTACCCACGCGTTGAAGCGGGATCATAAATTATATTTTTATAAATATATTACTTAAAAATAATAAAATAACATTTGTCATTTGTAAGCCGACCAGTTAGAATGTAGATAAATAATTAAAATTTTGTCATTTTAAAATAGCCCGAGACGATATACAATTTTATGTTAAAATGTAGATAAAAGTGATCATGATGATATATTTGAATTTTTATAAACACAATACATCAAACGTTTCAATAGAACAACAAAACAATTATATATTACATATAAATTAAAATATTTAGGCAGCTACATGCCTGCCTAACAAAAATCATTCCGACGACGATAAATTTTATATCAGAATGTAGACAAAAATAATGCAATCGTAATGATATACTCAAATTTTAATAGAATACAATATATCAAAAGTTATCACAGAACAATAGAAATGATATATAATATATATATAATAATAAAATAATTTAGCTGCTTACCTGCCTGCTTGAGCTGTCTGGCAGCTTGCTTAACTGTTCCGACGACGATAAATTTTATATCGGAATGTAGACAAAGATAATGCGATCGTAATGATATATTTAAATTTTAATAAAATACAATATATCAAAAGTTATCACAGAAAAACAGAAATGTTGTATAATATATATAAAGTAATAAAATAAGTCAGCTGCTTACCTGCCTGGCAGCTAGCTTCACTGTTCAATGAACAGTGAAATGAAGTTTGCAAATAGTATAATTGTTAATACATATTATTTTTTTAAAATTTATTTAAAAGTAAAAATATTTAAACAACATTTATATATAAATAAAAACATTAGATAATAATATATTAAATAAATTTATATACATAATAGTTTCTAGACATATAAATTTTTTTTAATCTGAAATAAATATTATTTTTAAACATTAAAAAAAGATGTAAAGACATGCAAACTTAAAAAGAATATAACTATTAATCCTAGAAATTTCGAAAAATTGCAACTAGTTAACAGAATCTGAGAAACAAACTAAAAATATAAATAAAATGACTACGATAGTTTAGCTTGATCCCAATTGTCGGGCCGAAATCCCTTCGTTTGGGGCGTTTGGGGGCTTTGAAAATGTCCCCAAGTTATTAAGGTTTTGGTTTTCTTTAATAATTGTATTCCTTTTATAAAGTAAAAAGTTTCAATTAGGAAATTTAATAAACCGCCTATCATCATCGGAAATGACTTGAAGTCTTGAAGTTATATTAAGTTTTATCTTAAATTTTAATTTTTAGCTTCAAAAATTTTGACCCACCATCAAAAATAAATTTTCTATATAAGGTTTTGAAATCGTTAATTATATTTTTTTACTCATATCTTTTCAGGAAACAAAATATAAGACTTACAAGCTAGAAATCGAAAATACATGAAAATTACAAAATTGGATGATGACATATAAGTTAGAGATGATAACCATTGACCCAATTATTTACACACAACTTTTAACCAAAAATAGAAACCGAACACTTTAAGCATCATGAAAGTCAAAAACTCCGATCTAGATTTAGATCGTTGAAGAAAGTTTGTATTCTTCTTGTTTCTAGATTTTCAATCGATCCAAGAGCCTTTGTCATTAATATTGCTTCTTCTCTTGTGTTAATTACATTATTAATCATATATTAATAATGTTGAAAATTAAGAGTATATAATTACAAGCCAATTGAAAAAAAAAAAAAAAAAACTATATCTCGTTTATTTATCTTAATTTGAAAATATAAAGTTATAGTATTAAACAACTCACATGTTACATGAGTAATTGTTCCTTTTCAATGACTCTAATATCATATAAGATTATAACTAACGTACACATTGATTTGATATTACAATAGCCACAAAGTTCATGATAAAATACAAATTTGCTTACCAATAATATTTAAATTTTAGCTAACATTATATGCTCTAAAGATTCATTTCACACCTAAGTCTTTTATTTTATTTAGAAAATCCAATTAAATGTAAATTAATCTATCTAAAGACAACTAAAAACATTTATATAAAGTAATTTAGCTATGATGAGAATCTTTTTATTGCAAATTAATAAGCATAATATGTATATAGAGTGAGTATCAATAGAGAACCTCTCTCTCTCTCTCTCTCTCTCTCTCTCTCTCTCTCTCTCTCTCTCTCTCTCTCTCTCTCTCTCTCTCTCTCTCTCTCTCTCTCTCTCTATCTACATATATAGGGTGAGGTTCAATGGGGAACCCAATACTTATTGGAGAACCTCAAAGAATCACTAAGCATCGTAAAAAAATTACATGGTGCATCATAAGAGAGGATTTTACATCACATGAGAGATTATGCATCACATGTAAGGATTGCGTATTACACGAGGGGATTATGTATCGATCATATGGGACAACTCCGATGCACGCAGAGAAACTGTGCATGATGATCCTCGCTTTATACACAATCTATATTGTATGGTGTATGATAGCTCCCGTGTGATGCATAATGCACTCTTTTGTAATGCATTGTGGTTCTTCAAGATTCTCCGTTAAACAATGGTTTCTCCATTGAACATCATTATATATATATATATATATATATATATATATATATATATATATATATATATTATATCTGTGTGTGTGTGTGTATGTATGTGTGTGTGTATATATATATATATATATAAATGGAGAACCCCCATGCATCGAAAAATCTCGAAAAACCTCCATGCACCACCACAAATGCATCGCAATTCCCGCATGATGCACCATTATTTCTACGTGATGCATCAAAATCCCGCGTAATGCATTACGATTTTCTAGCGATGCATTGTGGTTCCCCAATGTTCTCCATTGAACCCACCCCTATATATATATATATATATATATATATATATATATATATATATATATATATATATATATATATATATATCATTAATTTATCAACTGTACTAAACTTATAATAATGGAATAATAATAATAATAAATGTATATATAAACATAAGTTTAATTGTGAATTTTTAATACCTTTTTGAAATAGATTTAAGTTGCATTTTAAAAAATTCAGATTGAAATGTCTTTACAAAATTTAAAATGCTAATTGACAAATATGAGAAGTAGAAAATGTCAAGTGGCATAGCTTAAAATAATGTCAAGTAGGATGTTTATTTACCCATTTAAGGTTGCATTTAATATGAATAAATAAAGAGAATGAAATTGCATTATTTTCAAATTTTGTTGACAAACGACCATAACATATAAATTTATATTTGACACATAGAATGAATAAAAAACAATATAATTTCAATTTTTTTTTCTCTTGTTTTGATTCTCTACATGTTGAGAAAAAAACTACAGAAATGATATATACACTAAAAACCAATTTTCCGTCGTTCAATTGATGGCGACGTCATATAAAAAACTAAAGTTGAAAATCAAATCATTTTCATTCATTTCATTCTTTCTACTAAATGCACCCTAATAGTATAAATAAATTATATAAATAAATGATGACAGTGATATATATACATTAAAATTTGTCATGAAAATTGAATAAAAAATAAAAATTCATCCTATTTTAAAATGTTTTATTATTTTTAATGTTAACAATGAATGCGAAAAATATGATATTTAGTATTTACACCATAATCAACTATTGGGTTCATTCCATAAAATAAGATCATCACCAAATGATAAAATAAAACCTGGTAAAACTGGGGTGGGTTGGGTCAAACAATTAAAATTGATCCATTGTAAATAACTAAAATAAAACATAACTTTTATTAAAAATGAAAATTTATAAATTGGTGTATTAAAGAAAATGTTCTTTGAAAAAATTTACAATATTATGTAAAATTTGTGACTTTTTATCGTCAACCCGTTTGACCCGTTTGTTTGAACGTGCTGAAATTGTCACCCCTAAATAAAAGCATATAATTTTATACCCTTAAACATATGATGTTACAATTAGTAACAATCATCATAAATAAGAATCGGTACTTGCAACAATTTATTTTAATAGTAACTAGTTTATTATATGTGTACCACCCGTAATAGTTAAATTTGTATAAATTTAAAAACAATTTTAAAACAACAAATAAAATAGTAATATTATACAGCTAAAGAAATTATTGAAAATATACAAATCATGTAATTAAAAGTAAAATACATAACTAAGAATTAAATAATTAAAAAAGAAATGAAAAAGTTATAGAAATCCGGTTATAGTCACTTTTTTTTAAATCAAATTAATTAATTATTTAAAAATTTTAAAAAAGTTTGGACAAGAAACTAATGAAAGACATAGGTTGTAAACCTAATTTTATAATAAAAATCAAAGATAATAGGCCGAAGTTTTTTTCTAAATAAATTTAATTTATTTGATTATATATTAACATAGAATTTATAGATTATTATACGTGTCGTTTTCAGGTTACGCAAATTGACATTTTATTTAAGTGTCACTACATCTATTTACTATTTTAATAGAATAAATAGATACAAAATAATTTTAAAGATAATATAAATTACCTACCTTTATTTAAACTTTAATATAAAAATACTAAATACGTATATAATGTAGTAGGGTTTTTTATTTCATACATCATCACCGGTTCTTTAATAACTCTAAAATAAATAGGAAGCATAATTTCCCAATGTCGTTGGAGATCCCTACAATCTTTTGATTTGAATTGGTCATAATATTACTGTGCGTGCACATCAATCTAAACGTACACATATAGTTATCGTAAATGAGCCCATTGGTAGTTTAGATGTCTTAATCGGATAATTGCTTTATAAAATATCAACTGGTTGTACTTGTGTTATATAACACCAACTTCATTAATCTTTATTAATCTTAAAATTTTCTCACAATTATCATTTTTACTAATAATGTAATTACCAATGGGTCTTTGGCCTGGCGGTAAGAGGGTGGAATTATAAACGAGAGGTCACGGGTTCGATCCCCGTTGGAGGCAAGTTTAAATTTAGGTGGAGTGAGTAAGTCTGCTGGTAAATGAGTAGTTTAGGAGTAGGATAGTTTGCCGTTCAAAAAAAAAACTAATAATGTAATTACCAAGTTATGCGGTGTTCGTGTGTTACGACAGATGTATAGCTATGCACAGGGCCGTTCCTATCACTTTTAGGGCCCGGGGCAGAAATTTTAAAAGGGCCCTATATACATGCACATACTTGTTTGTTTTTTGAAATGCCAATGATTCTGTAACGAGCAAAAATCAAACAAGTTCAAGCTAGAAAACTACACAAGAAACAACATACCCTCAAGTAAATTTCAACACATTAACAAACGAACAAAATACAAAGCAAACTTCAAAACCCAAACCAAATAAAATCTATTATCCTTCAATGAACTTGCAAGCTACACCTCAAACTTAGAACAAGCAAACAACAACTATGAACACTAACCATGCATCCAATGTTTAACTTGATTTATCCTTAAAGAAACAGTCTCAGCCACACCAAGAGAATCAATAGCCATGCAAAGCAGGTCTAAATTAAATCATTTGAAAGACCAACTAATCCCAACAACACAAAGACATGTGCTACTAACAAGCCAATAGCAATTAGCATGAGCCAAACACCACAGGATACAAACTTGATGCAGAACAAATTTGTTTATTCGTCCTCTAGTTGTTTTGTTACTTCTTGTGACTATTGACTTGCTAGAGTTAGTATGCACAATGGGTGTAGTTAAGCAAAGAAGATTTATGTTACTGTTATCTTTAATACTGTGGTCACTATGAATACGGTACTTGTATTTCATCGGTTGTGCACCTTCGAAACTAGATAAAATCATCGATTTTTTTGAGACGTAAAACTCGATATTTTTTATTTGATTTCTAGTTTTTTATTTAATGCAACAATATATAACAAATAGATCAGTAAATGTATACAAATTGTTTTGCTATAACTCGGAATATCCATCATCAAATCATCCTCAACCTGTCAAAAATTCAAGTTTAAGACAACAAAAAATCTGTCAACTTCACTTGGCTAAGATACTAATTTGTACTAATATGCTCACTTTGACAAATAGACAAACAGCTGGCGTGTGTGTGTGTGTGTGTGTGTATATCACTAGACTATCACTGAGATCACACTATTACTTAGGCAAATCAACAATATTTTATTCAAAGATCAAGAACTTGAGAAACATACTAAACCAACAACTACAGAAGCGGCAAGAGCAAAATCGATGATCTTGACAAAATCGATGCAGTTCTGAGCGAATTCCTTTAGATCAGACTGAAGAGAGCAAGAGACCATGGCTCGTATTGCAAATGCTCGGAGAAGACTTGAGCAGGAAGAGGAAGCACGAAGCGAATTAAAGAATATTAGAACTTAGAAGATATTAATCTTGGATTCACGTCACACCACCCATTAATCAATTAGTCACCCAAAGAGACAATCCTGCCTCGATTAATCGACCACACCCAATCATCCTTCCCGTCAGTGATTCAATCGAGGAGTCGCCTTACCACACCAGCATTGATTTCAGATTTATTGGCTTTTGACGGACTGAGCGTGGGTTCTCCAAACAACACCAGCGTCCATTCAATTTCAGTAATCTTGTTTTCATTCTTGAATTGAACCTAGGTTAACAATGACACAGATAAAAAATTTGGGCCCCTCTATGTTAATGGGCCCAGGGCAGTAGCCCAGCTTGAACAGACCCAGGGCCGGCCCTGGCTATGCATTTTTTATTAATAAAGTAAAAAATAAGGTAAAATTGTATTAAATTAACTTATACTTTAAAATGTTTAAAAACTCCAATAAATTATAAATTATCATGAACTGAAAAATAAATTTAAAATTTTGATGTACATTGATCTAAGACGCTACACTTGTTGTGTTGTAAATGCAACTTATATATCTAAAAAAAAATAAATTAAGAAAAACATTTTTCTAATCTTATTTTATCATCAAATTTTAGTTACATGGTGTTTTCAGGGTCGTCCCATTGATTTTGGAAGCCCTATGCATTTGATTACAACATAGACTCTTAAATATTTTGAACTAGTAAATTGGTTATTTTAAGACTCAATTTTAATAGGTAAATTGAAGGTTGCGCAACAAAAAAAAGACGATTAGTGAGAAATTAATATGAATGATACAAATCAAATTAAAATTGACATGAATTTCATTTTAACGCACTTAAGCACAACGTGTATGAATTCCATGAATTTCATTTTAACGTACTTTTCAGGAAAAAAAATGTAACAAAGTTTCAAAATAAAAACTATTAACGTAATTTTCTATAGTTAAAGGATGAAAATTGAAATTTTCTATAAATCATAGGGACATTTTTGTAATTGACTCTAATTTATATTACTATGTAAAAATGAAAATGAAGTTGGCTCTAGAATATTCCAAAAAAAAATTTTTATGGTATCTTTAAGGTTCTAAGCTATTTCCTTTATTTGTCCCCATAAAAGGTGCCAAGAGCCCCCAACACACAGTAAATGTATATCAAACCAGTACAGTACCGAGCCCTTTTTCGTCATTTTGCCTGAACTCATCCATTCTGCACTTCTTCAACTCTCTCTCTCTCTCACAAACAAACACCATAAACACATAGTGACGACAACATTCAGCAGGCCCCCTTCTCTTTTTCTCTCGCTCTCAGAAAAAGCCTGCCATTTTCCCAAAAGTTTTTCAAAGCAGTTGTTTCTCTCTAACAAATCACCCTCACTACTTCAACAAATTAACAAACTTACCCCCGCTCTATCTAGATTCCGTCAACTAACCGTCAAAGATCCCCGGCCAGACTCCGTCTTCACCGGCGTCGATGTTCTCCGACCATTTTTCTCTCTAGTCTTCATATTTCTTGTAGATATGTAGTAAACAAGTGTACATTGAAAGTTTGAAACAACTATATAGCTACACACATACAACTAGTATATATTGATAGATAGACAGACGTAGGCGCGTACAGAACAGAGAGAGTGATGGATTTGGTTGAAGGAGTAGGCGAGAGTTCTTCGCCGCCTCGGAGTTTTGGAAGTTTTAGCGGTAATGAAATAGTGAATGATGTGTATAATCGGTTAGTGGAGATTGGCAACGAAGAGGCTATTAATCATCCTGAATTTCGGGAGCAGTTGGAAGCTCACTTCAAGCGTCTTCCTGCTAGGTATGTATGAACACATATAAAAGTTGTTGTATGATTTTTGTCAAATTTTCTAGAGATATTTATTTTGCTAGTCGCTCGATTGTTTGTGTTGTTTCTGTGTACGCGCATGTGTTTCCTCAGCACGAGTTACTGAGTTAGCATGCAATTTATACTGTTTAGGAGAAGGCATTGCCAATGCTTTGTTTTCGGATGGTAGGAATGGAATCTGGTAACAATTTGTTTATATTACATTAATGTGGGCAGTGCGTCTGTGCGTGTGTGAGAATTTCAATCTACTAGATAATGAATTTATTAATAATGTGAAAGGCATGCTAAGCTAGTGTTAAATGTAGTTACTATTCATATTTCTACGTTTATAAATTATTCAGTTGTATATCAATTTGGAAACTGGAGATATTTTAGACGTTACAGAACTCATTTTGGTGTGTGTACACACACACACACACACACACACTCTAAAGGAATGGACTGATTTACTTTTGCTGAATTGCTGTTTGTGTTTCAACATTCCATCTCTATATGCAGCAGTAATCAACTAATTTTTATTTCTAAATCAGAAGCTAACTTTGAGATTGCTTTTTCTACAAAAGTTGTGGAAATAATGTGTCCATTTTAATACCTTTTGAACTTCAAGATTGTATATATTTATGTGCTAGATTTCTAATGCTCTTAATGCATCAGTTATGCACTGGATATCAACTTGGACAGAGTTGAAGACGTGCTGCTGCACCAACAGCTTCTCGTGTTGGCTAAGGATCCTAAAAATCGACCTGTTTTTCATGTTCGTCATTTGGAGGTAATGGTTTTAGTTTTAAGTTTCAAGCTACACATTGTCAACTAAACTCTGAGAATGCTAGAAGAACTTAATATCCCTACTTGTCTGTTCAAAAATAAAAACAAACTTGTTCAGCTGGCAGCTGCTGCAGTAAATGCTATTAAATGATGATGCAATAAATTCATTGACATTGCTGGGGGTGTCACTGTGTCCAACAGTCGAAAATAGCTCTTGACTGGATCATTGTGTTAGGTTATTTAATTGCTATGATGATTTGTTGGTGATTGAGTAAATTTTGTTAGACATAGAAGAAGACTGACCTCATTGATGATTCTGATACACCCCAAATTGGAAAAGTTGGCATGAATAATGTTCTCTTTCAGTTGTGAAAGCTAGCCACATGCTTGCATTTAGATCAAGACTACTATAGTTTATTTTGTTTGTGTCATGAATGCGAAAACTTTTGTTACCTCTTAACGGAATCATTAAGAGGTCATTTTACTTTTGAATGACTTCTTAACGATTCCATTAAGAAGTAAACAAACAACCCCTCTACTATAATTTTTCTCATTGCTCAAAATCATCAGATTTTATATTGTAAGGGTCCAAACTCTGGTATGGAGTCGAGGTTGTTATCATACACTCCAATTTAAGCATGGCATCTTTATTTTATTCCAATTTCTCTAGTCTATATGACTGTATATCTATTCTAACATATGCAAAGACGACTCTTGCATGATTGCTATTGTGTGGTTTGGATAACAGTAGTCAAGTATTACTGCTATCACCTATCACCAAATACCGTTCCTTAACAAGAGATGGAGCCTGAAAGCCTCTGAAATGCATGTCTTGTGACATGTTTTTAAAAGTATTATGAAACCTTCTATAGTAATGTGAAACATAAGTCAAATTGATGTCTTACACACTAGCTGCAGTGCATTATCATCTTCCTAGGTACTTTGTTTGGTAATGACGTAATTTAGCAGAAAGAGCATTGCCATCATGACAGTTCTAGTAACAGAGTAGTGCGGAATATTTGAGTATCTTTAGAACTGGGGTGGATATATTAGAGATGATAAGAGAAAACTCAAATTTGGAGACTAATAAGGAAGAATGTTATCTTCTCATCAACTATATAAATATGCAAGGCTATTCATTACTGCAAGTATGAACATAGAGAAAGACACTCAAAAAGGTTGGTTTGTTCAGCATGATGTTTTATCTGTTTATACATAGAGTGATAGAGTAGATGTGATTATTTTCTTCAATAGAGCAATTGAACTTTGAGCCATTATCATGGGTCCGTGTATGCTTGGTGGAGATTAGTTGTGATTTTGAGCTGTGTGATATCTTTTTGTTTGTTCAGTTCTCCTGTTTGAATGTTGTTGATCCTTTTGATTTATTTTGAGCTATCTGATGACAGGTGACATGTGACATTCAATCCCACATCAAAAGTTCTGCATATAATTTATTTTTCTTGATTTCACTAGTAGTATGTGGGTGACCTCTTGGTTGCTTGCTGATTATTGTGTCACCCCTGTATTGAGAAATATGACAGTTTGAGAGAATTGTGAGGCCGACACTGGCCGACGTAATCTATGTAAACTAGAGAAGAAAAACTGTTGCTGATATTAGAGCTTCATGCCTATAAAGGATCAGCAAAACCTAGGAGCTTTGGGTTAGAGAATCTGTTAGATCAGACAGATTCAGGTGAAATTTTTGGTTCTTACTGAATAATATGGCTTGTGATGGTATGTCTCACTTCTTGTCTTAGCTTTCATTTGGAGGACTTCTTATTGTCTCTTGAGTATGTGCACTGCTTCTATCTATATACATAGTGGAAAGTAGTGCTATTGTACCTAAATCTGCTGATGATAGATTTATTTGCTGTAGAGTGTTTGGGGAGTTAAGGAAGAGTATATCCAGAGATATTATATCTAGTATACATTATAGCTGTTATTATATCAGTCACTTATAAATGAATTATTGCTTTAAACATTGCATGTTGCTAGATGGAGGAGATAGATGTAAGTACAAATTGCTGTATGCATATTTGGACCTTCATCAGCCAGAGATGTTCAAGAGTAATTAGACCAACAGGGAGCTACTTTGTTGAGAAAAACACAACCCCATATAGACACGGGAATGCTCATGCAGGGCAAAACACACTGCCATGGAAAGTAAATACAAAGTGGAAAGTAATAGAACATAGGCACATTTGAAAGATTGATAGGCGCATATCGGTGCTTTCTAGTACAATGTAGGAAATCAATGGGACCTCTTTTAGTTCTTTGCAAAGAAGAATCATATGTCCCATAGGAGTGCAGCTTCACCGTCTATTATAGGACCTTGTACCTAAGATTTAATGGACTGAAGTGAAAGGCTACGTACTTGAAGGTGAAATATTGTACTTGGTGAAGTATAATATGACAAAATAATTTCTCCCGCCCCCAACTTACCATGTTACAACTTACAACCAAAGAATAAGGATCACTAGCTTTATATATAAAGGCAAGGAACGTTGCAAAAAAAAAAACTACTTCTTTGACAAAGCTTCGTGGTCTAATCAAGATCCTAAGTTTTATAATTACATTCTCTTGTTGGCAAGACTTATTTTAGTAACTGATTACTAGGTTTATAGTTACATGCTGTTGGAAAGACTAACTAGTGAGGCCTTCCTTGTCACTGTATCCTATCAGAAATTAAGCTTTTGTTTATCTTATGTGATGTAGCATGAATAATGTTTATATATGTGCACTTGTAGAGCTCCATTATTTTGTTTTTCTAATTTACTAGTTTAGCAACCCGTGTACTACCGGACTGATTTTATTAACTAGAATATGTAAACATATAAAAAATTATAACAAATGAGATGAACAAAATATACAAAACGATGTGGATTTTAATCATATGGGATGAAGAAATTAGGATAAGAACATCCATGACGAACTCAATTTTGTAACAGATATGACAGACTAAAACGATTTGGATTATTAGTATTAACCCTTGAAATGGATTTCTGATAACCTGCAACAAAATTTCTATAAAATAGATAGATAATTCTCTAAAATAATTTAATTAAATTATTTAATTAATAATTTGAAAACGTGTTGAAAGGAGGCTGTGCCAATTGGCGGTCTAGTTGAGTTCCATGCGGAATCTATTTACTCTTTTAATAGAATAGATTGATTCGTTACTATTTCTATGCTTGATAAAAAAAATGTGCTTTGCAGAACTTTTGGACTAGAGCAGATGATGAAGGTGACCAGCAAGATGTAACGGAAGTACTTGCACCATCACATGTCAGGTATATAGGCAATGATAGAATTAACATTTGTGTTTCTGTTATGGAATTGTATGATGTCATTCCTGCCTGATTTTGGCTGTTTCTTGTACCGTCATCATCTTTAGGTGAGCAACTATTTCTTTTGTCACTTATTTCACTTGTTCTCCAAAGTGATAGGAATCATGAGGTGGGTTTTGAACCGTGCTCCAAACTTGAAGACCTGAATTTGGAGGTCGGTAACGAGAGTAAGAATCTTGAAGGAGAATCTACCAGAAGGTACTGTGTAGTAAAGGTTTGGTATATGGATTCTCTACAAATTCACCAATTATATATATATATATATATATATATATATATATATATATATATTATATTATATATATATATATATATATATATATAGGGGTAGGGATGTGTGGAATGACCGAAAAACCGAACCGAAACCAGAACCGAACCAGAACCGGAACCGATTGGAACCGATTTATAGTATTCGGTTCGGTTATCGGTTCTTATAATCTTCAATATTCGGTTCTCGGTTATTCGGTTATTGGTTCTGCGGGTATCGGTTTTATCGGTTATAGAACCGATTATTTGAAAAGCTCATAATATGCAAATTAAGAAATGATTTAAAAGCCCACAATGTGAAAACCAAAAAAATCATTTGTTGGAACAATATTTTTAGGATGGTGAAACTACAAAATTTATATGAAAACATAATGATCGACACTTCTCTTATTATATTTTCATGTTTTTTTGTTTATATCGTGTTATAATAGATAGAATTATATACATTTTTTAATTTTCGGTTCTAATCGGTTCCGTACCCGAAATACCCGTACCATAACCGAACCGGAACCGGAACCGCATTATAATTATTGGTTCGGTTATCGGTTCTTACAATCTTTAATATTCGGTTTCGGTTAAATCGGTTCCGGTTCGGTTCGGTCCGGTTCCGGAACCGTTTACATCCCTATATAGGGGTGGGTTCAATGGAAAACCTATATGCATCGGAAAACCCGGGAACCACTTTATAGCCATTGGATCAGGTGATGCATCACGCAGGGAATTTGATGCATCACGCGGGAATTGGGGACTTGGGGTGCATTTGTAGTGGTGCATGAAGGTTTTCCAAGGTTTTCCGATGCATGTTGGTTTTCCATTGAACCTCCCACCATATATATATATATATATATATATATATATAAACAAAGGGGGATTGCTATACATCTGGTGTACTCGTATCTATGTTCATATTTGTTTCTGAATATGTTACATCTACTTCTTGTGGATCAAAGATTTTCTTCATCAGATTTCAAGCTAGTAATGGATGGCTGCATAAACCTTCTTTTTTTTTCATTCTATTTTTGCTTATGTTTTTGTCTCTTTCCATTAAAGCTCTTCACATGGGCTGCTATGACTACTTCAGTTAATCGAGTCACGGAGTTCTTCTAGCTTGTCCAGCAGTCCACTCCACTGATTTACTTATGTTCTGATAATTTTTAAAAAAAGGATGCATCCTTTTTGTGGAACCCTGCTTTCAGCTTCCCGTCATGGTTTTTCCCTTCAGCAAAATATAGCTGCTCAAGTCTCATACAGCTCCCAGGGTGGTGGTTTAGTGGGTGCTATTGTGGTATAGTTGTTTCTTGACAAGGACTTGAGCAAATAAAACTTAATGTTGTTGGATTACTGTTCGTAACTTCGATCTTTTTGCCCTTATATGTCTCAACCCTAAAATTGTTGTTTCATTTGTAACACTATATGGGAGTCTTTTTCTAAGTCTTCCCTTAGTAGTATGAGATAAAGGCATGATCAGTTGCTGTTTACTGATCGCTTTATCATTGCCAGTTCTCTTGGTTGTGCATGACATTGTTCTGATGGTTACAGCAACTGATTGCCCATGTTTAGTAAGTTCTATGTGAAGTATAGAATCCTTCTCCTTTTTTTCTTGGTATTGGTGATCTATTTTTGCATAATGTATAGATTCGGCATATAGTCTGCTTTTTTGAATTAATCGTGCAGCAATAATGCTTCTAAGTCCACTAGAGTAAACGAGACCTTTTGGAAGTTATGGATTTTCTTTTTATAAATGAAGGTTGTTTTTATGCACTTTGATTCAAGACACATCATACGTGTGACTACAGTGCTTTAAGCTTTTCTGTCGATGTTTGTGTTTCTTTTTCTCTCTCTTTTTTTTTTTTTGGTTCTTGTTAGACTCATATAGATGTTTCTTCATATGGGGGGAATATATTACCATGCTATAAATTTCTGCAGAGGGGACGTTCCACATGAGCCAATTCATGAAGTGATATTTTCTGCTATAGATAAGCCTAAGCTCCTCAGTCAGGTATCTGGGTGAAGGACTATTTTTTTTTTCCTTTTATTATCTTATGTCTCTGCAGTGGTATTTCCTAAATTGTGTGTCTTCTATTGCTATTTTGTGAGGAAAATTTCCTATAAAGGTAACACATAGGCTGATTTCTATTTCACGTAACCAATTTTTAGAATGAAAGTTTAAGGTAGCAAACTTCCATTTTGGAAACTAGCATACTGTACACAAAAGGGTTAATCTAATGTAGGTGTTCAAATGACTTTTTTGACAAATGCCGTCAACAAGATCGAAAAATTGAAAGTTGGTTACATCTAACCAGAAACAGTTTAAAGTTCCTCACCTTACATATAATTTTTTTGAAACTATGGACCTTTAATGGGGAAAAATAAAGTTCATTACCTGAAATCAAAATAAGCCTAAGTACTGCCTTTGTATAGCAATTTTTTCATTTCACAAGGCACTATCCTAACCTGCCGTTTTCTCTCCTAGCTTTCAGCCTTGCTTTCTGACATAGAACTCAACATCCGTGAAGCACATGTCTTTTCAACAACAGATGGCTATTCTTTGGATGTATTTGTGGTGGATGGATGGCCTTTTCAGGTACTTCTAGTTATTTTGTGTCATCATATTACTAAGGCTAATAATGACTTGTTTTTTTTTTTAAAGAAAAGTCTCCATTCTTTTCATTAGTATTTCTCCCTTCCAATGGGTTTGTGTGAGATGGTGTTGTTGAGTTGTGGAGACTGATTGAATTGGAGAAACTATTTGCCTCTAGAAAATCTAAGAATAGGGTCACCGCTAGGTATTCCTTATTTGGTCTCGTTTTTTCCTGTATATACTGATCCCTATGTAATTGGAACCCTATCCAAAATCAATAGAGACTTGTTTATGCAGTCGTGGATGCAGGTCATTCTTAGACCGCACGGCGTGGACTTTGTGTGGTTATTTTCTGTTATTATTGTGATTCATTGCTTTGTATATGCCGTTTCCTAACATGTGCCAGATTCATATTTCTGTTGTATCTTGTTTTTAGCAATAAGGGAACAATTTTATTTTTAGACAGCCATAGATGACAAACTACATTACTTATTTTGCTTGATTGGTATAATGTAGCAACTTTGTACTCTTCTTGTATAAGGGTTATTTGGTTATCAATCATGGCAATGATCTCTGCTGAGCTGTCCATTCTTTCTAATCTTGCAATGTTGTCAGGAAACACAGGCTTTACATGAAGCAATGGAGAGAGCAATTTCTAGAAGTGAGGTATTTCATATCTTAATCTTTTACATTAACTATGATTCTGAGATTCTCACCATGTAGTGTCATGTTTTTCCCTTTTTTTTTTTGGTGATTTCTGTATATGCTTATTGTCATCATATTTGAATAATGGATCTTGATATTGGAGGTTGTTTGTTAAACTTGACATGCATGCTCAAGCAAATAGTAGTTAGGGACTTTGTGTCAACTATCCTCAGTTCCTAAATGAGATTATTATGTGCATCACTGCTCTCATCAACAATAAAATAAAATAATCTCTTGAATCTTTTACCTGGACTACTATTATGATTTAATTCACTATGTGTGCTATGATGCCAAATGCCATTTGGATGGAACAAGTTTATTTATGCATGGTATACATGAACATAGCCTAAAGAAAAGAGAGCTCCATTTATAGTTTAGAATTCACGCCTAGTGGTGTGAGGAGAACTACTTAGGAACGTCTTAATTGGGAATGGGTAACAGGTGGGTTAGTGGAAAAAACTCGTTGTTGATCTCAATCGATACTCTCTTTAGGAAGCTCTGTCATACCAGTCAAGTAGTACAACTTCTGTATCTTATCTTGTAGCCGCATGTGGCCTGGTTTGTGCGTAGAACATTTTTTTGGGAGTTCAGAATATACTTGTTAGGGGTTTGTTTTAATTAAGCTCACAAATTTTCAGAGCAAGAAATTGGTATGTTTCTATCTGAGGGAAAAACGAAAGATGCCACTGTGGTCTTTTGAGACTTAAATGATCAACATATCCATATGGAATATAAGCTTCCATGAACTAATATTCAATGCTGGATTGGTGGCAATTTCAACCCATGGGCGGGATGGGTCAAAATGACCAGTAGTAAAGAACTAATCTAGAACATTTCTTTTATAAAAAAACATAAAATGAAATCCTAGAAAATAATGTATTAAACTAATTGTTATATAAAACAATTTTTCAAAATATTGTGTTTTGGTCGTCTGTCAGTTGGCTTGAATGGGCCGAAATTGCCACCTCTTTCTTTGTCTCCTTAGGTGCCGTTTGGATTGCATGAATTTAAAATGACGGATTCTAAAATGATAGGATTTCGAAATGTTTAGGGTGATGGATGGATTATAATTGGTGGAGAAGTGGGGAATATAAAATCCTAAATGAGCTAAATTATTTCTTATAATTTGTAATCCAAACATGACAATGAAGTATTTATAAATCCAAATCATAAATGAATTGTTTAAATCCTTCAAATGATAGCTTAATTGTGAAGTTTAATTACTTCAGATAAACCATCAAATATGGTTTCAAAAGTGAGACATGGGTAGAGATAATGATTAATCAATCTGAAAGTACCCTAAATAATAAAGTACAACAAAATGATGCAAGTACCCTGTATTTACCCTCTTGGGTCTGAAGTTCCTTTTGAATGAAGAACTCTAGAGCAATGCCCTCAAAGTTATCACTCATAATAACAATGTCACCAACATATAATACTATACTACCTTTTTTCTTCTTGGGAAATAGCAAGTAATTATATGCAATTTGTGTCATCCTGAATGTCTTTGATGCCGAGAGAAGCTAGAAAACCAAATTTAAGGGGGCTTGCCTTTATCCATATTGAGATCTCAACAGAAGCAAGGAGGTCTTCTTCTTCACCACAAAACCTTATGGCATTTTTTTGACCCTTTCCTCAAACATCGTTTGGGTATTCTCGTCTTATGTCAAGCTAGCTTTTTTGGCTAGTTTTTCTCTTGTTTTTTCTTGTTGCCGGGCCCACAACCATAAACATGTATGCCTCTTCGTTCATCTTCATTAGGTATTTATTTATCGAAACGAACCATTTTGGTTAAGACGGGATGCCCCATTTGCAGCCAATAAAGTTAGTAAGTTACTTTAAGCTGGAACATCAACAAGATCCCAAGTTCTGTTGTTTCGAAGAGCAAATATTTCATTGGCTTGGGTTTGCTCCATCAAGTCATGACCTGAAGGTAGCATATGAGTAGAAGGGGGTTGTTTGTGATTCTTCTCAAAGGTCTAGGTGTCAGTTGGTTTTGATTATAATGTATATTTCTTGAAATTTGATACTATTCGTTGGATAAACCATCATATATGTGATGTACAATCCAGGCCATAGACCTCAGATGATAATAAACCCATATTAGTAAAGCACAGCAGAAAGATGTGCAGGCCCTATATCTAATAGTTGAAAATGGAAACCGAACCTTATATTCATTCACAATTATCTAGGAATGGCACTCTACAGACTCTAATCTATTATTGTAGAATTGTTATTACATCCATAATGGTTATACTTCAACTTAACAATCATTTGGAATGATTTTCCTTCATGTTGAAAGCCATCTGCCTTGTCCTGTTGTTTCATGAAGCAAAGCAATCACTAACATCTTTTATTACTTATGTTAAAATTTCTTACCTGTTGACATATAGGCTCCTTAACATCTTTTATTTTTTTCTTGAGATAGCATTCAACTAATCAAATATACTTCTGTGTTGCTATCAGGAGTTGGTCTTGATGTTCATTGATTATATGGCTTGTCCTTTCCTTGTATTTGAGGACTCTATAAGTTTAGTAAACATGACAACGTGTTTGGCTTCTGTTTTTATTTGGAAACGGTAACATGAAGCCTTTTCTGATATTGGTATTTTGATGTATATATTTTCTAGCATGCTTTCTATCATGGAGACCAAAAAATGTGCACAAACAAGGTTACTTTCTACCTTGTAGGGTTCATGGTCTGCAGAGAAAGCATTAGCCATTCCAGCTGACTTTGGAGATGCAGAGATTGATAGAAGTTTATTAAAGATAGGGGAAAAAATAGCATCTGGATCTTGTGGAGATTTGTATGTAAATACTGTTTTCTGATAGCTGCTAGATGTCATTACATTTTTAAACTGTATCTTCATTTAGTGTTCTCTAATTTACATGTTCTTGGTTAGATTCCGTGGAGAGTATCTTGGTCAGGATGTTGCTGTCAAAATTCTTAGATCTGAGCATCTAAATGACACAATGGAGAATGAATTTGCTCATGAAGTCGTGATGCTTAGGTAACTTGATTATTGCTCGTAATATTTTACATAGGTACTACTAAACAGCTCTGAAAGAGGCTATTGGTAATTTAATTGCCCACTGTCTAAAGCACTTGACGAAATTCAGTTTTGTAGCAGTTCTTTGACTTTGAGTGAACCTTCTTTGATTCTTTTTATACACATAATCCCCCTTTGGCTGCAGACTCGCATCTTTACATAGGACAATTCTCCTGGTTGGTTATTTGTTTGAAAATTGTTGTATTTATATAGAAAGTTTGACTAAAATGTTAGAAAGCAAAATGATGGACTATGAAATTCAGCTTAAGAAATGATACAGGCCTTGTACATTAAAATACGTGAGCATTAGCAAATCTTCCTACATGACACCATGGCCATCTGCTGGTATCCTTGCAGTATCTTGACGCAATATGTTTTGGATTTCCTCCCATTGTTTTGCTTGCTTATTGGCGTCGTTCAGTACCTAGCAATTGAGGGATATTTTGTAAATATTTGGTTTCTAATTGCCATCAGGTTTTGTAAATATTTACAGATGGTAACTAATTATCAGGTGGCATTGGGTAATTGGGTTGGGCTTGAATCCCATCATCAGGCTATTCTTGCTATTAGATGAATGGGTTGTTTAGTGTGGACAGAAACATGGATATTCTTTTAGTTGTGGTGGTATTCTTTCACTTGTGTAACTATACTGTTTCATTGTTCATTTGTTGACTATAATTCTTCCTTCTTTCAATGCTTCCTTGGTTATTCAATGACATCCATGTTTGGCGTCCTTTTCTTATACTATTTTTTTTTATGATTAACATGGGACTTGGAAATTCTGTGACTATAAAACCATAAATGGTTTGTGCTAAAATTGCTGCTTGACTACTGGTTTTGTTTGGTTGAGACAACAGCTGCACATCCAGAGTAGTATTGTTTCTTTATGTTGTTGGTTTGGTTAATGAAGCTGGCTCATCGTAGTCACCTGGATATATGGTTGCTTGCTCTTTACTGAATTTTGTCTGAAATGCATAAAAGTCTCTTAAGTAGCAAGGTCATACCCTGCTTAGTAGTTAATGACTTTTCCTTGGCAGGATTTTCCCGATTAGTATTTATGCTTTTTATGGTTTAATTTGAGTTTTGGGTGTCCTTGTTAGATTGCTTGTGATTGTGCTGAGTCTAATTTTGCTTAAGGGTCCTTTTATGGTTTTGACATAGGGAGTTGAGTTACAATGAACTTTAGTTTGTATTATCACCTTCCTACTAAGTTGCTGATGAAAATGATAAAAACAGGGAAATAGATGGCAAATCAAATGTACCATGTTAGTCACCAAATATACTACGTCTGAATTATTGATTGTACACACATTTCCTGTCCTCATAACTGACTACACCAAGATGGTGAAGTTTTGATGGTAAGTATGATGGTTTCCACAGATTTAAAGCAAATGTCTTGGGAATATATTAGTTTTGTGGCCACATAGTAAGACTTTATCAGTTATTATTGTACTAATCTGCACATATAGCATGTGCTTTTACTATAGAGGATTTCTACATGACATGTGAATCTGTTCTGATATTTAACAGTTCCGACATAATAATATCACTGGCATATCTGGGTCTTCATAATAAGCATTGTGTGTGTGTCTTTCCAGGGAGGTTCAGCATACCAATATTGTTCGTTTTATTGGTGCATGCACGAAGCAACCTCCTTTGTGCATAATAACAGGTAGGAAACTTCTTGAACTCTCATTCACTTCCATTAGATATTCATTGGATTGTCTGATTCATTAGATAGTTGCAATTACACATTTTTTATTATGCTTGGTCACATGGGATGACCAAGCATAATGCAACTTCAAGGGATGTGAAAGGCATTGGATATATGATTACCTTCTTTGTGCTTCAAGGGCAACTTAAAAGGATTTATTGAAAACAGTTGATTTAAAATAAAAAAAAATTTGTCGTTTTGCAAATTGTATTTGCAAACATGGATATATAGTGCAAAATATGTTGTAATGATGTGTGGATGTAACTATCATAAATTAATTTAGCTTGCTAAATAGTTTAAACTAATAGAAGTATTTCCAGTTCTGTTGTTCATAAATCTAATGGTCAAACATATGAGTGCTTTCTTAAAGTTCATCTGGTTGTTCATTTAAACAATAGATTAGAGCTTTCAAGAATGGAGGAGCTGGCTATTGACTAGAACTGCCAAGTTAGATGACTTGTTCACATGACATGTTAGCTGCCTAAATCACAATTGTTTTCCTGCAATGATATAGAAATGAGTTGCAAATGGGACAAGGCTAAAGATTCCCAAAGGAATTTGTAAAATTAGTTTGCTTAAGGGCGTGTCTAGTAGGCAAACTTTGCTCAATCACCACCATTTGACAAAAGATATCCAACATCTTTCACAGTTGGAAGTAGGGGTGTGGAAATGGGCTGGTCAGGCGGGTTGGGTAAAGCAAGGAGAAGGGTTGATGTTAAATCAGTAAATTTGTTACACATTGACCTGATGCACTTCTTGTCCATTTGCTATATGTTTCTTACGAATAACTAGTGTTTTAAATGTGATTGCAAAAACTATAATGTTACAATAAAAATCTATTTCTGAATAAAGCTATTTAAGTGATTATATGCATTCAAAATACACTTTGGGCCACTTTCGATCCATTTGACCTGTTTCCTTTTAGCTAAATTGTTATTACACATTTGACCTGTTAGTGATAAAAGATAACCGAAGTCATTCCATCCGTAAGCGAATGGTTCAAATTTGCCACCTCTAGTTGGATTTCTATGTTCATTGTATTATTCCTTTTTAGAAGGTGTTCCTTTCTGCTCATGTCTCTCACACATACAAAAACTACAATTGTTTTTTTATTTTATAATTTAGTTTTCGTTACTAATTGTCGTATTTGTGCACACTAAGCAAATGTCTTAGCTGATGAATTTGTATAAAATATTACATAGTTGTCAGTTTGAGCTCACTTTATGAGGGCATGACGTGCTGCTTGCAGAATACATGACTGGAGGGAGCCTTTATGAGTATTTACATAAGAACCATAACATCTTGAAGCTTCCCCAGTTAGTAAAGTTTGCTATAGATGTCTGCAAAGGAATGGATTATTTGCACAATAGCAACATAATACACAGGGATCTGAAGACTGCCAATTTGCTTATGGATGGTCAAAAAGTAAGTCCCCAGATGTGCAACTTATATTTTAATTCTTGCAAGGTAGTATATTATTATGTGAAAAACTGAAAACATCAAATGTGATCAATGTCGTTCCCTAAAGAATGGTAATTGTCCCTTTAAATTTTCTTGAAGTGTCTAAGGATTATTTGTACATGTTAAGTTATGTTAGCGAATGGTCAGTGTGTAGATAAAAAGAATAACAGAAAACAGAAACTAGACCGCAAAATATGAATGGTTTGATCCAAAAATGATCTATGTCCACGACCGTATGGGAAAGAATAGAGACTTGAAAGATTTTTTTTTTCCTGCAAAGGTGCGGTTATGAAGTTTTTTAATATGTCCAAAGTGTTATGTATGGATAAAAAGAGCATGAATAAGAGAATATTATAAAGCTCATTTTTATGATAATTGGCAATTTGAGTCCCTTTATTATGAATTTATGATACAATAATAAGGTTTCTATCTTAAACTAGTTGAGAGGTAGGCTAAACGATGAAACCAAAACAAACCATAAATTGGTGTGACCCAAAAGCAAGCACAAGAACTTTGAATAGCTTTCTTTAACCAATCATCATTTTATTAGTAAGGAGGGGGGAAAAAGTAGCTTTGAGAAGTAATTATCATTTTATTAATCTGTTTGTTGGGAATAGAAAATATTGATAGAAAATAAATTAAGTTAGAGAAGTAGAGAGCATGAGACTTTAATTAGATAGACTAGTTAATATGAGTGATAAAAATATAGATATTAGGCAATTAGTAGATTATTGGTCGCCATTATATAAAGATTCTTATACATTGACCTTTGTTAATTTGCATTGCTAGTCTTGTCACTTAGGACACGTTTGATGCGATGAAAAGCTTGATTCTTCATTCTCTTTTGATATTTTTTTTATAACGATAATAAAGATAGATATAGAAAATGAAGGAAACTCAGAGAGAATAAAATTCACAATGAAATCAATTCTCTATTCCTTTCCATGGAGAATGTTTATATTATAATAATGTAGAACCATATTTGCCACATGACGCTATCTTGGTGCACCATGTTTTTGATTTCCCACCATTATATCAACGGTCTAATTAAAATTTTCTTTAAATCTATATCTTATATCATCAAATTAATAAATTATTTTTATGTGTTTATCTGCCATGTGATCGAACTCTAAATCTTATCCCTATATATCTCATTATCTATATCTTATCTTATTTGTATTTATCTAAATATCTAATCAGAAAAAATATTTTATGTGTGTATAAATTCATTAAAATATATTAAAAATGAATACAGATTATATAGTAAATATTAAATGTTTGAAAAGAAATAATAATACAATATTAGTAAAAACATATTTCATGTCATTTTGTTTATTGTAATAAAATATTAATAAGTTATGTTTTATGTAAAATTAAAACTTTATATTATATCAGTTAAAAAGAAATAATTTTAAAAGATAAAAAATAATAATTACTATTATATATATACATATACAAAGCTAGAAAATATATATTTATGACAAATAACAATACCATTCTTATAGTTTTTTGAAAAAAATTAAACTTTTTATGTTTAAATTTTGACTTACATACATTTTATATAAATAAAATTTTTAAAAGTATCCACATAATATGTGGGTTAATAAACTAGTTATCTTCTAAAAAAGCTTGTAAACCACAAACGATTTCATTCTCTCGATTCCACCTTACCAAACACACCCTTAGCTTCTTGCAGTGTGTTAATTAATTTTTTTGTACAATCTTAGGTTGTGAAGGTGGCAGACTTTGGGGTTGCTCGATTTCTTAATCAAGGAGGAGTTATGACAGCAGAGACTGGAACGTACAGATGGATGGCTCCTGAGGTTTGTCTTTCTTGCCCTTGTCAATTT
Organism: Centrapalus pauciflorus; assembly: GCA_020465985.1. Lineage (NCBI taxonomy): Eukaryota > Viridiplantae > Streptophyta > Magnoliopsida > Asterales > Asteraceae > Centrapalus > Centrapalus pauciflorus. The sequence goes on along the minus strand of JAANYP010005674.1, from coordinate 483,071 downwards.
TCCGGTGACATATGTGAGGCTATGAGCTATGAGGAGTAAGATTCACGATGCAAGCTTAAAAGAATACCTTTAAAACATGGAAAATAAGCTTTTAGAAGTTGGTCAAGATCGTTAACTAAATTCACATATTGTGTCGAGATAATATCACTATTGCATCATGAGTGATTTCACAAAACACTCAAGGTTTACACCGATGAGCACAACTGAGCAGGATTGATTTAACGAAGGAATCATATTATAGATATTATTATTGAAAGCCAATTGATAATCGATATTAATATATGCAATTAAATTGATATTGGATATTAATTTTATATGTGGGAATTTAATTGTAATAAGAAGTATTACAAGGACTAAAATTGTTATTAGATCGAATTAATAAAAGTTTCTTTTTGATAGAGTTATTATTTGATAATAATTATAAAATAAATAAGCATCTTTATTTATGGATTATAGTCATTTATGTTATAGTTAAATAAATGAATGGATAGTGTCATAAATAATTAATGATTTAATTATGGATAATTAGTCCTTTATTTATTTGATAAATAAAATGATAATGATAATAATTAATTATAAAAAGACGCATACATTTAAATTTGTAAGTTTCATCCATTTTATTATGGATAATTTGATTGATTTAATTATCTAGTTAAAGGGATAATTATCTAATTTAAATGTGACTCACTTGATCTAGAACTCTAGCCTTGTAAATAGGGGTTAAGGCTTAGGGGTTTGATAATCCAATAGACCAATACCCACCATAAGTGAAGGGAATTTCGGCCAAGGCTAGGGCTGAAACCCCTCCCCATCTCACGTCTTTTATCACATACAAAAGTCTCATCTTTTGTTTGTTTGATCGATTACCGTGCTTGCTCGACCGTGTCATCATCGGTGGATACCGCAAGCATCCCAAAAGGTTTTATTGTTGATTTCAGGATCTAGAAGCTCCAAGAGGTATAATTCTTTGATCAATATTCATCTTATCATGTTTATGTTCTTGATGCGATCTTGTTTGTTCGTTAACTTTGATTTTCGCAATGCATATAGTGTTTATTGTTCATGTAATTAACGAAACCCCTACACGGTAGAAACACTAATTTCTTTCTTTATCGCTTTTGAGAAGTTGTTGATCCCATATATTTTACCATGATGAATGGAATTACTATATAAGCACATTCAATATTGTAGTTGCTGTTATATATATTCCTGGTTTGTAGGTTATAAATCATCAACAATATGATCAAAAGGCGGATGTTTTCAGTTTTGCTATTGTTTTATGGGAGCTTATGACAGCCAAGGTAATACACAACTATGGTATCTATTTTCCGTTGCTTGATAACACGAGTTTTCTAGTGCATATGGATTATGGAATTAACAAATATGAGGTTGTAGGTTCCTTATGCGAAGATGACACCGTTGCAGGCAGCCTTGGGAGTGAGACAGGTCGAAATTTTTTCTGCCTATTTCAGGGAATGAATTATTTCATTAACGTTTGTTGTCCATCATCTATCTCACTCCTTAAACATTAAAAAAATAATGGCAATTTTCATGTTCTGAAAATAAAATTGCTATGGTACTTGCATGCTATTTTTTTAATCGTTACAGTTATTGAAGTCTGAGGGTGACAAAGCTTATGATTCTGTTTGACTTAACTGATATAGTTTCATGAATTTGTTTAGGAATTTCTTTGACATTGCTAGGTATGCTTTTAACATTGGCTTATCTGGATTTACAAAATGGTGACATTAATAGTAATTTTAACTTCTAATATGGAAAATGATCAGATATCTGAGCATGTATATATTATACTTAAGAAATAGAATACCAACACCTATCTATTTCTAAATCTATACTTATCTTGAATTCTTGATTCATATAACATCAACCAACACTTATCGTAGAATTACATTGTAATTAAGATAAACTCCTAAATAAATTGAGATGCTACTTGATAAACACCAACATATTTTTTCGGAAGTTATTATTTGGCCATTATACATTTAATACCTCATTTTATGCCCACCAGTCCCTTTTTCCTAAGGAAAACCAACATTATATTCTATCTATTCACTCTTAATTAGCAACAACAATAAATCATCTTCACGAGGGCAAACTAATCAAGTCACTTTCTGTTTTGGCTAGAAAAGTGGTTTGAACATGAGGCAGTGGACAAGTAAATAACTTTTATGCTACAATGGCCAAACTTGTATTACTCGATAAGACATGGCCAAACAAATCATTCGAGTAATATAAGCTAGCATCAGCTACAGGCCAAGATGGTACTATAGTTCTAGATGCCTTTGGACACTTTAAAGCAGTGTTTAGTAAAGGTGATGCATGAATTTAAGTTCTTAATTATTTATGGTACGCTGTATGACGTGCTGTTTTCATTAATATGGCAGGGCCTTCGGCCAGATCTTCCCATGAATACACACCCAAAGCTGTTGGAGTTAATGCAGAGATGTTGGGAGTCTGATCCTGATAACCGCCTTTCCTTTTCTGAAATCAGAATTGAACTTGAAAAGTTACTCCAGGAAATTCAGGTAAAAAACTTTTCTTCATACATGTTACTCCCTCTGTTCTGTTTTAATGTACATACCTCATATTTTTTAAATTAAAATCTGGCGATTCTTTTGTGTTTAATCTTCAAAATGTTTCGAATTTGATACTTTCTAATTTCGATAGTTATGATTTGATGTATGTATCTACAGATGGTCAAAACTCGAACTTGTGCTGTTTTTAATATAACAATTTTCTTAGAAATACTTGTTAGGTTCATGCATTATATATTTGCATAAGATAAGTTTATGACTAGTGTTGGATCAAGTTTTAAGCATTATATTATATTCCTATAGGTCCTTTCTAGGTAAAAGAGACTGATTTGAGTAATATGTTGTTATTGAAGTTTAGAAATGATATTATGTGGTGCTTATATAGTTATTTTAAAACAAAAGTAATTATTTCATACCTTTTCAATTGAGTAAAAGATTTTCTGGGCACTATACCTTATGTCATCATTGTACTCGATGTACAAATAACCTTGATGAATATTGACGCATTATCACCTTTATACGGCTTACCAGTCAAATCCACTTTCTTTTATAGTTGGAACATAGGATTAATGGGTGAAAAATGGTTGGAAAAGGAGGTACGGTGACCAAATAAATTAAAATTTTCGTAGTATAATAAACTTCTTTTGCATTATGGTACAAGACTAAAATGGGTATTTGGCCCAAAAGTAGGAGGATTGGGCAAATTTTTATTGAAACATGAGATAAAAATGGTCAAATAAATGGGGCAGTACAGTGACCAGAAAAGTACTTTTCCCTATGCCTAACAAATATTATTTTTCTTATACTTTTTGTGTAATTACTGTTTGGCGTTTTAAATGACAGGACGAAGACAAAACGCCAGATGGGAGCTAGGCATGTTTAAATTCTGAGCTATGAGATGATAGAATGACACATTCTTTGGCCTCCCTTCTTGCTATACTTTGGTCTATGGATTTTTTACTTAGCATACGGCCTATAAATGACTGTAGAAGATTGAAATTACACGATATAAGCAGACAAAAAGTTAGCGTACATATGTGTTTGAAGAAAGAGGAAGAAAAGGTTGGTGAATGAATACCTTTTACACGCTCCAGAATCATCCACCACAATGTTAATGTTTTCTCTCCGTCTACGTCTAGTGACCACTGATGAACTGCCAATTTTTGTTAGTTGCTGTTTTCTGGTTCACTTTAAAGCCAGTATTATGTTTCCGAGACTAAATTTGATTTTTACAAGTATCTCCCATGCATTTTGTGACGGTATATGTTCATCCCATCATTTCTTCAGAGTTGTTGGTGTGGGTATCGGATTCTCGATTTCTCGTAAATTTGATTTTTACAAGGTTGTGCATATTTGATTGATATTGTGTTGGTAAGTACAAATATTGTTACAGGGTTGTGTGTAGTGCTTTTGCATTTGTATGTGTTAGAGAAACTTGAATACGGTGGTACTAATAAAGTTGTGATGGTCTTTCTGAAATAACTTCTTTTTCGTGGAGTTGGTGCTTACTTTTGGTTGTGCTTTAGTGCAAAATTTTGGAAACACTCGATTAGTTTTAGTTGTGTTTAGCTTTCATTTTGATATTGATATTTGATCGTAAAATATACATGTGATTCAAGAGAGAACGGTTTTATTTGTTTATTTTTGCTAAAAGTCAATATATGTATCTGGTAATTTCGGATACCAGGGTCCATATTAATTTTATATATAAACTTTTGAAAATCTACCCTGTATGCTTTAGCATTGCATTCACTCTTGAAGTTATGTATGTACATAATGGATCCATCCTAAATGGTCCAAATGTCTAGAATATGGCCGAGTCCACAATTATCCAACATACCCCCAGAGTCTTAACAGAAAACTCTCGTCCTAAATATGGGTGTGTTTAGTTATTAAAAAATTTTAAAATTTTCATCTTAGTTTCCAAAAAGAATTTAAAATTTCGCTCTCATACTTTTCTATTACATACCTTATGTTTACTTTTAACATTTTCTTTTTCTCTTACTTTTCTATCACCTATCTTATTTTTCTTACTTTATAATCACCTATCTTATTTTCCTTAAAACTAATATTTCATCATCTAAATAATTTTTCATTTTTTATTGAAGCACTTTTTTTTTCTTGAAAACTTAAATTGAAGAGCTGGTTGTACAACAATAGATAAGGGGTCGTGTTAATGGGCCTATAATAGAGCAAAACTCAACCCAATGGTCCAAAACTGAGTTGATGGAGGGCATGGGACCGCTAATAAGGTTGAGGTCGAATACCAAAGAGAAAATACGGTCTGATTTAAAATATGGCCTAATGCATGGTTGACCAATGGAAAACACAGCCAGGATCTAGATGTATAGTTGAAAATTAGGACTATTGTTGATCTGTAGAATCGTTAACATGGTCAACATCATGACAGAAGTTCGGACAACTTGACAGTGTTTTGGAATGGAAAATAGACTAGTGGCATGCGACGACGATTAAAGTTCATGGCAAAAGAATCCTAAAAATATAAAGACAATACTACAACGTCTGGAAAGAGGCAGTATACGATATAACAACAACAAAGAGCAGTGTAGGTCGATCAAAAACCGTATAATTGCAATTGAGGGCTAAATTGCATGCCATAAATAAAAGAAAAGACTGAACACGACAATGACTAAATCCAACAGGTTTGCATCATGATACATAGATCGTTAAAGTTGAACAAAGCTCCAACCACATCTAAAAATGGTTGTCACTAGGCCAAGACATTTCTTATTTTATAGGACCATAAACCCTTAATGCTTAATTAGTTATGTATAAAAAGAAGTTACATGTTAGTAATACTATTGGTTAGATAGTTTGATCAATAAAATAACATCATAAACCAAATCGATTAGCTTGTACCCTTTTTACTTTTTAGTCACATGAAGTCTTATGAAGTTTAAGTTGAAAAGAAAATGAAAATGAAAAGATTTACCTTGGCTTTTAATCCATAATAATAATAATACACAATTTTTTTTTTAAATTTTATTCTATATCTAAATTTATAGTTTTTACTCGATTTCATGCCAAAAACATGAAGAATCGATTAATCATTATGAATTGAAAAAAAATAAAATGAAACCTTTTTTTTTTTTTTGTTATTCTCATTATTAGAAAAATAAGGTATTTTCTCAGTTTCATTCATATCTATGTCAACGACCAAACGCACTCTAAGTGGGCATTTGATAGGTTGGAATGGAATGTAAGAGGTTAATAAGGGTTTATAATTAATAGTAATTACACATAAATGGAGGTTATTATAAAATATAGAGGAAAAACTATTAGAAATTTGTTTTCTTTTCATATGTTTGATTCTCTTCATAGGGAAATAGAAAAATAAAATTTATATAAAACTTGATTTTTAATCATTTGGTTGAGAATCATTCTTCTCATCATATAAGAAAAAACTGTAAAACTTCATTTGATTCTATTCTCTCGATTCTACCGTACTAAACGCTCGATAAGTGTTTCAATATTATTAGTTACTATACATTTACAATGTAGGAATGGTTTTCTACTTTTAATTTTGTAAAATGAACATTTATAGTTAGTTTTTATAAGTATCCAACACAACCATGAACACTCTTGATGTAACATTATCAAGCGTCTTGATTTGCCTTTGTAGTAGAGACAATTCACAATTGTATGTGTGCACGCGCATGACTCATTAATTATATACATATCACTGCTTTAATTTTGATTCCATATATATATTGAAAGTAAGTCACTAATTAACACAATATAAGACGAATATATCTTATAAAACTATTATGGTTACAATTACATGTTAAATGTAAATAATAAAAAAAATAATAATAAGTCTCAAGCTATTGTTTTCAATCCAGTTTTTGAAAAAGTTTTGTTTTTTCATCATCAACCCTGACTTTTTTTTTAACAAAAAACCAACATGTTTTCACTATTTTTCTCTAACAAATCCACAAACTTGAAGACTTTATTGAAAAAATAAAGAAAAATTCTGAAAATCACAAACAAATATATTACTTAAGGATTTTATTGGTAAAACTTAACACAGTGAAACTAAACCGTAAAAACATAAAAAAACATGTTAATTTTTTCATATTAAACCCTAATTCCTATATAAAAAATATCACTCGCTAAGACAAGCAACCTGTATTTCTTTTTTATTGAAATGGGCCCCTAATGTTGACAAGCGATGGGCCATGGTCAGCCCACCTGCCAAGTACCTTGCTTTTGCCTTCCCAATATTCTTTCTTTGTCCCCCCGACAAACAACAAGGAAATGAAATCAGAGCAATTCATGCTGTTTTACTATTGTGTAACTTTTTGTTGAAAAATAGATGTAGTGACCCGAATGCTAGTTTAGTTTCCACCCTCTATCGTAGCTATAACTTTTTTTATTAATAAATATAAAATCATGATTATTGTTTTTATTAAATAAACACACATGTACCTTTTTTTATATATTTAGCATATGGTTTATCATTAACAAAACAATATGCAAGCATCAATTGTGTGTGTTTTGCCACTCATAGAGAAACAAAACGGTATAACTATTTTTGAGATTTGGTGTGTCTCCGGTAACGAGTTTGGTGGTTAAGTTAAGACCGAGAAATATGATAAGACAAAATGAGTAAAAAAGTGTACGAAAGCTTGATGGGAATTAATATTTATTTTAATATCATACACATACTTTATGATGACTAGATAATGTCAAATCTTGTAGTGTCGTACCGCATGCAATAGTCATGTACTCGTTTATGAAACGTATACGTCAATAAAGTGGTGAGGGCGGTGAAATTACTAGTGGAACAATGTTTTCCTAATTAGTGTTGTCAAATCCGTTCATCCTCGTGCTATATATTTGTCATCTTTCCTAGGTTTGTTTTGTCCGACCTTATCCAGATTACGGCGTAAATTAGCTCATGAGTCTTCTTCCGTAAGCTTCGATGCCATCTCTAGAATAGATGTAAATACTTTGAAACAAGTTATGATTTCCATGTTATATTGACTACACCATTACTTACTAATTGTTATATTTAATGAAAATTCTAATATTGTGATTCAGATTTCAGAAGCATTTTATTTAACTAAATAATTACTAATCGAATTTCAAAGGCGTCTATTTATAAATGATTTGCATTTGTTTACCACTTTTTGCAAAGGCGTCTATTTTATTAAGTAAAAATACAATAAGTTAAATTTTGAATTAAATATGTGAGTGAACAATAAAATAAAATTACATTTTGAAATGATTAATAAAATATAGCATGTTAATTAAATAATAATATTAAAATAACAAAAACTTTAAAATTATAGCAAAAAACAAAGTCAGTTTGTAATGAGGGGCACGTAGACTACCGCCCAGGGCATCAAGTCATGAAGGGACAACATTTTTTCAGTCCAATATGTTATATATTAGGTTAACACGTGTAGTTTTTTAATTTTTCAGCCCAATAATTAACCAAAACCTTTTAAAAATAGCATGTTGTATTTTTTAAGAGACATTTTTTTATAACTTGGCCAAACCTATTTTTTTTTTTTAAAAGTACGTTGCATTTTAAATTTTTTAGAAATATTTTTTTCTTCAATCTTTCCCAGAGCATTAAAATAGTTAAGACCGACCCTGATTTTGTTTAGGGATCATAGTTGAAACAAATGAAAAAAGTAAATTTGGTATTTTCAGAAAGTTAACCAAGTTAAGGATTGAAAGCATGGTAAAATTAATTATATTGTAATAATTGTATATGTAATTAACAAAAGTTAAAAATCAAAATCGTAATTCCTTTTAATCACAATGGCTAATTTATGTAAATTTATGCATATATTTTCATCGTGGTGCGAACATTTATAATATTATATAAAATCATAAAAATTTATAAGTTGAGCTTCTTTATTTTTATTTTGGAATACATTATATTAAAAATTTATAAGCAAAGCCAAATGGGGTAAAACCAACACAAACGCTTGGTCTGTCTTAAAAGTAAACAAACATAGGTTTGGTAGAAAAATCTGATGAAAAGTATGAGTCCACGCAAATTAAGGACACATAAAATAATATTTTTGGTCATTTTAAGTCTCGCTATTTGTCTTTATCAAAATGTATTGTGGATATTAAACTAAGCAAATAAATATTAAATTGTAGTGCGGTTTGGGTAATATTATAAGAAATAAAGTCCATTTAGAGAATTAATAACATTCATTTCAAGGAGTCTTTTGGGGTTAAAGTTGAGAATGGTCGATCATGTGTATTTTGGAAAGATAAATGATTGGAAAACTTTATTTTATTTTAAAAAATAGGTATCCTAGATTATTTTGTTTAGAAAGGAGTAAAAGTGTTCGGCTTTGTGATAGAATTAACTACAGGGCAAATGGGGTTTCTTTGAGGTGGGTGAGAGGTCGAGAGGGAGATTGATAAGTGAGCTAAGAGAGTTGAGAAATTATGTTGTTCACTTAATTGTCATTACGTGCAGGAAGACACGTGTTGGTGGTTTCTTGATGTTGACGTATCATTCTCAGTGAAAAAGCTTAAAATCCTTATAGACAACAAGACATCTTGGAGGCTCCAACGTCTACATTATTGTTAAAAGAAGTTTCGAGAAAACTATGCATTTTCATATGGCTTTCTACCCGGAAGGCTTCGGGTTCGTTCGGCACTTGCTCATATAGGAATCGATATGCACACTTCATAGTGTCCTTATTGCAAAAAAGAAGTCGAAATTGAGCATTACTTCTTGCAATGTCGAGTTGTAAAGCTTTTATGGATACATATTCTTAGATGGTGGGGTCTTGCAGGAGTCACCATTAGCTGCTCCCTTTTGGACTTGATAAGATTGGCTTATCTGTTTATGGGATTGCATTCGAGGAAATTGTGGCAAACTATGATCTGGATTACACGATACATTATTTGGAGAATAAGGAATCGGAAGATTTTCAAAAGAAAGCACACAAATTGATGTCTATCTTACTTCTGGATACTTAAGCAAGCAAAAAAAAAAAAAAAAGGTTCCTTGGGTTAAGTAGCTATGTTGCCCATCTGATGAATCCCCACTACAGCAAATGAGTTGTATATGCGTCGTGTTATGTCTCGACCTACTGCACTACTGTTGTTGCTGCTGCTATGTTGCTCGGATGTAGGAATTATTTGTCTGTTGATTTGGTCTGAAACCTCGGTTTCATCCTTATTCGACTTTGTTTCTCGTGATGGATTGTTATTCTTGGAAGTGGGTTTGATGTTGGAAGGTGGACTGTTATTCAGTCCTAGTCTGTTCTTGGAAGTGGGTTTGATGTTGTTGGATGTTCTAATGGGCGCTTACCCACGTTTTAAATCTTGTAAAATGTGGGAAATGAAATAACTATGTGTACCCTTTTTCATTTTAGTTCATGTCATTTTATCGTTCAAGAAACAATAATAACTATCAATCAAATTTTGTTATTAAACTGATTTATACATATTAACATTTTAATGATAACTTAAAATTTATAAATTCATTGAAATCTTTAGTAAATTGTCAATTATATGTAGAAGGATATATGATTAATTTATTTTTTAACCTTCATGTGGTTTATGGAATCTTTTAGGAAAATAAAAGAAATATTTTTATTAAATTAGCTTTTGTATTTATTATATATCACTAAGAATACATTATTTTGGGTATTACTATGATCATATTCTTGTTCTTGATGTTCATTGTTTTGAGTGGTCCTATGATTCTATGAACATATTTTTATGCCATGAACCTCTAAGATATATGTAAAAGAAAAATAATATTCTTTACGAAAATTATATAAAATTTTATGATATTGATTATAAGTTTATGATAGGGGTGTAAACGAGCCGAGCCGAGCCCGAGCCCGTTTAAGCTCGAGCTCGGCTCGTTTAAAAGTACTAGGCTCGAGCTCGAGCTCGGCTCGTTTCGAGCTTCGTATGTAAAGCTCGAGCTCGGCTCGTGAATAATTTTCCAAGCTCGAGCTCGGCTCGGGCTCGACTCGTTTATTACATATTTTAATTTTTTAAGTT